>CABFPE010000898.1:167131-177940 GCA_900660155.1 Hofstenia miamia | reverse complement strand
AAAACAGAGATAATTTTGCAACAAGAAAAAAAGATGCAGAATTCTCGATAACCGAATTAATAAAAATAATAGAGAACAATAACAATGAAAGACGTGAGTTGATGTTACAAATAGAAAATTTAACTCAAAGAATGTTTGAGATAGAATTAGTGAATGCTGAAAAGGATAAACGGATCAAAGAAATTACACAAGATATGAGTTCAAGATTAACAGAACAAAGGAATGTTTTTCAAAAACAGATCGAAAAATTGATAGAGGCGAACAAGGAAATAAAAATGCAAAGCAAGAATTTACAAAAAATGATGACTCAAATGCATGAGGAAAATGTTAACCTTAGAGAAGACAACATTTTAAAGCAACTGGAAATAGATGACTTGAAGGACAAAATTCGATTAACATCATTAACAAATGAAGAAACAGTAGAGGAAGCAGAAAATACGGTTAAAGTAATAAAGAACACAGTAAGTCAGGAACCAGAAAAATTAATTGGAAGCATACCAATGAAAGAGGGACAAGCTGAAATATACAAAGATTGTCAAACTGAAAACGAATTTGTAGAAAAATTAGTTGTGAATATAACAAAACAAGTTAAAGAGAAATGTAAAAATACTAACGAAATACAGCTGATATATGAAGAGACAATACTGTCAGAAGAAGAAGATTGCAATACACCAGCGTGTAAGGCAATACTCTCGAAATTTATGGGGAGAGTGGATAGTTATTCACCTACATTCAAAGAATGGATTCAAATGTTCGAGATGAGCATGAAAGAAAGAAAAGTGGTACAGAAGCAAGCAGCGGCAAGATTCCCTTTATATTTGGGAGGAGTGGCTTACCAGCATTATTTAGTGTTGGATTTAGAAACAAAGATAGATTACAAAAAACTAATTGGAGAATATCAGCGATATTATGACGACCAAAGTTTCAAAAGTCAATATCGTATGTTGTTAAACAGTCTGAAAATGAATAAAGGAGAAGATCTACGGAAATATATGTCACAAGTAGAGAGACTATTGAAGTTAAGCTCTAGAGAGAGTACGTACTCCAAATACGATTTGTTTTCTCACATATGCAAAGGACTACCAGAACTGATTCAACAACAGTTCGAAATCAAATGTGATGCTGATGATTCCTTGGAAAGAATGATAAGGAAAGGGTTGGGAATACAAGTCATGATGGAGAATAATGCTCGAATTAACGAAAAATTGGTGATAACAAAAGTGATACCAACAATGGTAAGTGGATTAAATAAAATAAAGAAAGAGGACAATGGAAAACCAAAAGACGAGATCATCAAGATAAAGCTGAAGGATGGAACAGTAAAATGCATAAATAGAAAAGATCTAAAATGTCAAGTGTGTGGAAAGAAAGGCCATACGAAAAAATATTGTAAACGACAGATTAACTTTATTGAGGAGGAAGAGGCATACTTTGACGAGGAAGATTTGTTAGATGATGAAGATGAATCAGAACAAACAGAAGAGACAAGACATGATACTTTAAATTAGAGGGAGCACCGCCTCCAGTAAACCGTGCGCCCGTGTTAATCGTAACAGACCTAATCAAGACTAATACAATTACAGTTGTAATAAATGGAGTGATGGTCAAGGCAACCATAGATACGGGAGCAGTAATATCAATTATTACTGATGAATGTGTGGCGAAAGTAGGATTCGATAACAGAAAATTGGAAAGCGAAAAAAGCAGATTACTAAACGCATTGGGAGACTACATTGATACTAAAGGTAAACTAATGGAAGTACCAATGAGGATTGCTAATACCACGTTTTTGCAAACATTCACGGTTATCAATACAGAAAAAAATTAATTACCCTATGAGGTGATACTAGGGAATGACTTTTTGATGAATAACAAATGCATTGTCAACTACACAAACAAAACCATATCAGTCCAAGAAGAAATAGTAACAACTTGTGAAGAAGAGCAGGACACTGAAATAATAGAATTCCTGTTAACAGAAGACATAAAAATTCCACCAAACAACTATAAAATGTGTCAGATAGAAACAGGAAAACACATAATGGCTGAAGTGATGATATATGATCAAAAAGGGATCAACACGAAAAAAGTATCGATTCCATCAAGTTTATGCGTATTAAAAGAAGGCAAAGGAATGATACCAATGTTAAATGCAACTAACCATGTGGTTAACATAAGAAAAGATACCCTAAAGTTAAAAGGAAAAAAAATAAGGACAGAAAAAATGATGGTGAGTAAGGCGATCAATATAATACAAGAAGAAAACATAGAGTATCAAATACCAGAGATAACAGAGGAAGAGTATCAACACTTGAGTGCAGAGGAAAGAAAGCAGCTGATAACGATACTAAAAAAACACGCAAAAATATTCAACTATGGTGAGATAAGCGTGGGAAAGGCAGTGGGAGAGACACACAAAATAGTAACAACAACTGAAGAACCGATAAGATTGCCGTGTAGAAGAGTTCCTGAACACTTAAAAGAACATTAAAATACCATCTTGAATGAGTTAATCGATAACAAGATAATAAGGCCAAGCAAAAGTCCTTATGCTGCGCCCACGGTCTTTGTGAAACAAGGAGAGAAATATAGACTCTGTATAGATTTCCGGAAACTCAATGACATTACTAAGAAAGATGCCTATCCACTCCCGAGGATAGAAGACATTATATAAGTAAAAATAAGTATTACACCTGTATAGATCTCTGTAAAGCATACTGGCAGGTGCCAATGGAGCCTACTGATATAGAGAAAACAGCATTCATAACACCGTATGGGCTGTTCGAATGGATGTATATGGCATTCAGATTATGTAACGCTCCAGCTACATTTCAAAGATATGTGATGAAAGTTTTAAAACAGAATGATAAACAAGTCAAAAAAGGCATAAGTGCATATATAGACGACATACTTATAGCAAGTGATACAATTGAAGAACACTTTGAGAAGTTAGACAGAACACTGGACATTTTGTACAAAGCAGGTCTACGTGTTAATGGAAAGAAGTGTGAACTATTAAAAGAACAAGTGGTATTCCTGGGGAGACAAATTCGAAAAGGCGAAATACGAATGAAAAACAATGCGAAAGATATGATTCAAAATATCAGTAGTCTGAAAACGAAAAAGGACTTACAGTGAATTATGGGTTTTATCAATTATTATGGTTCATTTATATCCAATGTGGCTCATAAAACTGGTAAAATGACAGAATTGCTTAAAAAGAATAAAATCTTTGAGTGGACATGGAAAGAACAAGACCAGTTGGATAACATAAAAAATGAATTGACGAAGATGCCATCATTAAACACACCAGACTATGACAAGGAATTCATCCTTGACTGCGATGCTGGTAACGTTGCAATAGGAGCGTGCTTAGGTCAGATAAAGGATGGTAAGGAAGTGCCCATACAGTTTTTTAGTCGTAAACTGAAACAGAGTGAAGAAAATTATGGCTCAACAAAACTGGAAATGTTGGCACTAGTCGAGAGAATAAAGAAATTTCGTTATTTTTTAATAGGACAAACATTTAAGGTGAGAACTGATAACAGTGGATTAGCATGGCTTAAAAAGTTTTCAGGTGACAAATCGTCAATTGTATCACAATGGATTGAATATTTAAACGAGCTTAAATTTACGATAGAACATCGGAAAGGAATGTTACATAAAAATGCAGATTTTTGGACAGTGTTGCCAGAATATCAAAGAGATCTGGAAAAAGTTGATGGCGAAAAGAAACAATTTCAGTTCATGTCACAGAATGAGTACACCAAACTACCTGATATTAACACAGATAAAAAAGGAAATGCAATTATGCCAATAATAATTAAAGAAGAAATAACCGAAAGAGACATAATTGAAAAACAGAAAACTGATATAATCTTGAGGGATATATGAGACAAAATGGATGATAACAATTGGATGCTGGGGAAAGAAGCTAAAAGTTACTTCCAAAGATATAAGTGGAAACTAAATAGAAATGGACTTTTGTATATAGAGGGAAAGACACTAAGAATAGCAATCCCCGAATATTATAAAAAGGAACTAGTTCGGAAAATACATGAGAACGGACATTTGGGCATAATACAGACAGAGAATACCTTTAACACTCGGTTCATAACAACAAGTATTAGAAGAACAGTGGAAGATGTCATTAATAAATGCAATACATGTCTGATAAACAATAAGAGCCATTTTCCAGTACAAATGGCGCCACTTGAAAAAATTATGGTGACAGCACCCAATGAAATTGTCCATGTAGACCTAGAGAAATTATCTCAAGATGACGAGGGTTATCAATACATATTGGTTTTAGTTGATAATTTTACGAAATATGCTCGAATGATACCATTAGATTCAACGACAGCAAAAGTAGTAGCGGATAAAATCATGAAAGAGTGGATTTTAAAGTTCAGACCAATGCAAATAATAATATCAGATGAATAAATTGATGGAAATACTAACTGAAAAGACAACGGCGTATCACCCACAAGCGAATGGAGCAGTAGAAAGATTGAATAGAACGATGCTCAAACTAATAAGAGTATTAACTTCAAGAATTGGAGGCAGAGATTGGAGAGAAATATTGGAGATAGTCGAATATTTCTATAACACATTGGTACACTCTACAACGGGGATGACGCCATATAAGGCTATGTATGGTAGAGAAGCGGCAATGCTGATATCAATGCAATATCACACGTACTCTGAAAAGCCAGACAACGATTACATAAGAAAGATTAAAGACCAAATAACTGGGATGCATGAAGCTATGTGTCACAACACAAAGAAATCGGCGATAAGGCAAGAAAGGAACTTCAACAAGAAGATATATGGCAAACCACACAGGGTAGGGGATAAGGTTTACGCATACATGCTGATGAGAACACAAGACGTAAATCAAGTAAGAAAACTTAAGACACAGTTGTCAGGGCCATTCACAATCACACAAACACTACCCAATAATAATTATAAATTGAATGACGGGAGAATACTACATTTTCAAAATTTAAAACAAGCAACAGTAAATATAGAACAAGTGACTTTTGATAAAAATGCGGAATTTAAAATTATACAGGTTGATGATGGCACATATGCTGAGATGAACAATTTGGACAGTGTGCATGAAGAAGAATTCCAGGGCGAATATAGACCTGAGAAAGGGGAACCAGAACTCGGAAGAAGAATAATGCCCCAGAGGGCAGCGAGAAATAAATCAAAATATGACCCTGAGATATGGGATATTAATTTAGTAACTGAATTTAGGAAACATGAAACAGACACAACAACGATCACAGATGAAATCAAGAAGGGTGAGAAGGAAGAAGACCCTGCAATCTGATCGTCAAATAAAGGACGTGAGGACAGAGGAGACATTGACGAGCTCCACCAGCAAAACTAGGTCTCCGCAATCTGATTGCCAATTAAAGGGCATGACAATGGAGAACTCACCGCCTAGTAACAAGAGACAGAGAGTGAGAAGAAGAGCTCTGCAGTCTGATTACCAATTAAAGGGTATGAAGACAGAGCATATGACACCAATGAACAAAAGAAGAATAAGAAGGAGGTCTCCTCAATCTGATTACCAAATAAAGGGTATGAGGATGGAGACGATAAAGGAAAAATCACCCTCTACCAAATGTCAAATAAAGGGCAGGCAGGTAAATGAGGGCCATCTACAAGATACTGATCACCAATTAAAGGGAGTGAGGTTGGAAATACCGAATTATGCACACTCCCCTTCAACATCCAGCAGTACTCAATGCCAATTAAAGGGCAAAGAGGAAATAGCATCCACAAGTACTCAAAGCCAATTAAAGGGCCGTGAGGAAATAACATCAGTAGCTATGGAAAGTTGGGAAATGCAGCCAATAAGTGATGACTCAGATATGGATACATCGCAAATACCGTCAACAAGTTCACTCCCCACGACAACAAGCTCAGGAATATTTTCATACCAGCAAACATCAACTACAACAAAATCGTCGCAATCTGAAGAAAGAGAAAGTCGCATTACAAAAATAGGGAAAGAATGAATTCACGAATTCAGGAAAATGAGATATAACTCATATGATAATTTGTTGCCAGAAACCAAGAGATTGATAACAAGCAGCACGTCCACCAAAGAAAATGAAAGCTATGTGATTCTGATAGTGATTGATAAGAAGAACCGTCCCACATGCAACACAATAATAGCATACACGGGGGACATGAAAGAACAATTTAATAGACTGTATTTTAAAATCACAGTCCACATTACGTTTGATGAACAATTCACAATGAAAGATGTGCAGAAGTCAATGAAAAATAGAGAAAGGATTATATCTGAATGTGAACAAGTAAATTTGGACAAAAAGCATCTCACGATAGTATATTTTGTAAAAGATACTGAAATAGCATCAAAGAGGCTTCAGATGAATATAGAAGAAACTCTAAAAACATCCAAGAAAAATAAGACGAGAGTAATATTAGTTGTTACACAGAAAGAAGAGGAACTGCTGAAATGCATAAAGGAAATGGAGATTAAATTGGAGAACCTATTTACAGTGAATAGGGGAACACTTGAAATATCCGAACTTATATAGGTGGATCTTCAAATCAATGAAATGGCCCTGGCAGAAAGAATTATGGTGGAACCTAAAATCGCAATAGATGTGTATTATCAAACATGGACAATGGAGTTGCTGGGAATAAGCGAAAACCTAGAGGAAACTGGAAACATATTCCTAAAGTGTAGTCTAAACCAAACTCCTGACCATCTAGAGAAAATAGCAATGGTATGGTCAGAAATTAAAGCAGACAAACCAACTCATGAAGAATGGCTGATGATAGATATACAATCGCCAACAAGAAAATATCATAAGAGCACTGAAGCTATATTATATGAAGTTAGACGGGCTTACGAAATGGAAGCCAAAAGAAACTTTAAAACACAGATGTTTGAGGAGATCAACGCACCAGAAATCAGAGCAAAAACAGCAATATGGGTACTGGTGATTGCATTGACATACAATGATAAATTAGTACTGTCTATGATGAGGAAGGAGCAAAGACAAATAGCTCAACAAAAGAAATATGAAATAGCCGTTGCACCAATTCCTACGAACATCAAACAATGGTTGCTGCAAAATGTCGAGATATTATCGTTATCCCCTACAAAGAAAGTACAACAAAGATTTGAAAAACACTTCACGAGGTTACTGATGCAACAGCACACACTGGGAAGACCTAGTATAATAGAGCTCGCAAACAAGACAGGTATTTGTCCAAGCAAAGTCAAGATACTAACAGATGAAACGAAAAAGTACATGTGGGGTGCAGCTTTGAATACAAAACTGAGAGCATTCAAATGTCAACCATGGCTAACAACTCACAATCTAATAAAGAGAGAGTTCTTATAGAAGGACGCCATATGATCTGTATAAGGAAGGAGAACTGATATGCAAACAGATCAAGAAAGTCCGCAGTGAAATTGAAAAACATTCTACACTAACAGTAATATTGTTCTCAGGAATCAACAACATCATATGGGGAGAACTCTGGAGCTCACAGTATTGGTATTATGATGTAATGAGGAGAGTGGAAATCATCACCATTGTAAGATTGGGAAAAAATGAACCAGAAAACATTACTGAAGAAGAAGTTTTAGAAAATATAAGCACATTCTATGATGAGGCATCAATATCGAAATCCTTAAGATCAATGTACGAATTTTTCTATCTGAACACCATGATTCACCCAGATCTAGCGCATACAAGTAGAATCAATGCAATTATGACGCTAATGATAGCAATAAAAGGAATGAAACTCTACAGGAAACATTATGAAATATTTAATGAGAAATTAAACGAGCTATGCAGCATGTGCATGATAGTGAAATCTCTGAAGAATCCGTTGTTTTTGAGACACAAAAAGATGTTAACTACANCCACCAACAATTTTCATACCAATGTTGCTACCAACTTGGCAATTGAAAGAGAAAAAGGCAGTTAAAGCAATGTGGCACGAAGAGAATACATAAATGAACAATAGACAAGCAGTGGAAAAGATTGTCAATGATGAGCATTACAAAAAGTCAAAAGAGCTCATATTAAACAACAACAACAACAAAGAAAGAATTTTCATAGAAGGACAGGTAACGCCATATGATCTGTATAAGAAAGGAGAACCAATATGCAAACAGATCAAGAAAGTCCACAATGAAATTGAAAAACAGTCTACACAAATGGTGATATTGTATTCAGGAATTAATGATATCGTATGGGGAGCTCACAGTATTGGTATTACAACATAATGTGAAGAGTGGAAATAATTACCATGGTAAGACTGGGAAAAACAGAGAACATTAGTGAAGAGGAAGTCCTAGAGAATATAAGTGTGTTCTACAAGGAGGCATCAATATCAAAATCATTGAGATCAACTTACGAATTTTTCTATCTGAACACTACAATTCACCCAGATCTGGCGCATACAAGTAGAATTGATGCAAAAATGACCCTAATGATAGCAATAAAAGGAATGAAACTCTACAAGAAACACTATGAAATATTCAACAAGAAATTAAATGAGCTACGCAGGATGTGCACGATAGCAAAATCCCTGAAGAATCCGTCATTTCTGAGACACAAGAAGATGTTAACTACAGAAAAAGATGTCGTGTTAAAACTTACTAAGGAAGAGGAGTATGAAAAAACCACCTGGGAGATGAAAGAAGCAAACGAGATAATCAAAAATGCCGCAGAAATTGTACATGGAGAATGAGTGGTCATCCTTAATTAGCTATGCTGGAGGGGGAGTGTGACATAATCCATCAACTATCATGTGTGGTCAAGATGAGAAAAAGAGATGAACAAAACAAAGACTAAAATTAATTACAATGATTATAATGATTTAAATGTAAACACATGATAGGATTGATTATTTAATTTTGTTAATTATTTTGTGCAATTAGATTTAAAATTATGCTCAACAGTATTTGACAAAATGTTAGATGGTCAAACAGTGTAGCCAAATTAACACTGACGTTGCGTAATCTTAGCAGAAATATTAAACAAGGGAAAAACTGTAAACAAGAACAATTAACAGGTACTAGTTGAGTATTTAGTTGTTTATTACCAAGTGCTATAAATATACTTGAAGTTATGTAATTAGTGATGAGCAAATCTACATTGGAGTTATTTTCTCTTGTCAGGTTATTTTATATTCTGATGGAAAGCTAAACATTTACAAACTAGGGTAATTGTATGGTGGTTCCCACATCCAGTTAAAGGTATGCTGGAGCAGCCTCCTAATAGCTATTCCACAGCAGGGAGGGCGACAGCCGTAGTTACCTTAAATACGATTAGGTTATGGATAGGTATAGGAGTTTTTTATCGTTATAGCTTTCCTACTTGTCATTGATTGTCTGTCATTGTGTTTGCAACTATTCTGTTTTACATGTTAGCTCTCTCATCAACGAAACTCAACTATTTATTACATTCCATGATGTTTAGTGATTCGATAGTATTTATATTTAGATGGTTATTTCGATTGTGTCATTCTATTACATTGCATATCGATTATTTGATAGTCACAAACGGTTGCTCATTGTTTTGTATGGTAGACCTCTGGCCGACCTTTAGTTACATTTTTCTGCAGGCGGCATTGATTGTTTACATGTATCGAGGGCTATTATTTAGTTATATATATGTAGGGTTATTACATGTAGGGCATTATAATACGCTATTACAGCACCACAGTTGCATTACTTCGTTTCTTACATCAAGTCATCATAACAAAAACAATCAATGCACTAAATTCTTAAGTAGTTGCAAATCCCATCACACTGAGTTCGCTATTCACACCACCATGGTTTCTACCTCACAGCAGTGGCTTCATTGTTAATATGCAGCTGGCATATATGTTCCTGGATATGCATGTTTACCTTTGAGCATTGATCCTATCTTCCGCTATCTCTGCTTTATCTAAATAAGTTGGATTGAGTTAAGTAGCCGAAAAGGGCTTCTGTATATTAAGTTAAGCTAATAACTAACCTGAACAGCTATTATAAAGGAGAGAATTGGAAAAGTGCCAACCCCGCGTATGGTTTTGTCTAAGAAAAGTAATAGTTTTTCTACTAGTAACACACTAATATCAGTTTGGCATGATTTTACACAAAGTAATTTATTCAGTCGATTATTGTCAAGTCTCCTACCTTTATTAATATAGATATAGCCCTAATTGTTGGCTCTCCAGCCATTTTGCGAATCTATTATAATGTACATGTAGTGATTGATAGTCAGACTAAGCAAGAATCGAAAAATTCCCTATCCGTAAATTAAGTGTGGTTTCATTACTGGCACAAGGACCCTAGAATCGCTCCCATGATGGGATCCAGCCACTACTCGACACAACTTGCTTAGCTGATTTTTTTAATAAATTTCAAACCAGATAAATGATGATAAGAAATCAAAATAAACTCCAAAGAATTTATTGTTCATCAAATTCCATTTAAATTCTAGCCATTTATTTAAAAAGTTCTAAGTACCTGCTGATTTCAAATTTTGAATTAATCTTTTGCCAATATGGCTGTTCTAATGTAAGCATAGATTCACTTGTTACAATTTGTCTAATATTTCTTAATCGGCTACTCTATATTTCTCATAATGGGCAATATTGTAACTTAGTTGCATAATGCAAATGAATAAGATATCTAACTAAATTTTACAATCACTTATAAATTTTTTAATCACTGCTAATCTTTACAACCCTATTCTTTTTAGTTTGCAGCTTGTTCCTTTGGATGATGCTACACGCCCTCCTCAGCTTGTGTTA
>CABFPE010000898.1:63158-90600 GCA_900660155.1 Hofstenia miamia | reverse complement strand
TCAAACTGTGCTCTTATGTTATCGGGCATCCCCTTGCAGATATGTGAAAAGAGATCATACTTCGAATATTGGTTCTCTCTTGAGCTAAGTGTTACTAGTCTTTCGACCTGTTGTATGTAATTGCGGATATCGTCTGTTGTTTTCATTTTCGTTCCGTTTAAAATTATCCGATATTGGTTTTTAAAGCTCTCCTTTCCATAGTATTCTATGAAATCGCCAATTAACAATTTGTAATCCGTTTTTGTCTCAGGGTCTAACAGCAGATAGTGCTGCACTGCTGCCCCTGTCAGATATAAGGGAAATCTTGCCACTGCCGAGTGTTGGCTCACCTTTCTCTCTGCCATCGTCAGCTCAAACATCTGGAGCCATTCACCAAACGTTGGATTATAGCCGTCCACTCTGCTGTTGAATTTTGGTAGTGTAGCCTTGCAGGGGATCATATCATTTCCCACATCCTGGTTTAGTATCGAATTGTTATATTTCGGTCTCATATTTCTTGTTGTTGCTTCCTCTTTCTGTAACTGCGAGGTTATTGCTTCTTTGATTTCCTCAACAAATTTTTTCTTCTCTATTTCATTCTCATCTTCTGAAGAGTCCTCTGATATGTTAGCTCTCGTTCTTTCCTGCCTACGACTTGGAAATTGTGGGCTTGTATTTTCTCCTGTTCAACTTTATTCAGTTGCAATAGCCTTACCCTATCCTTTAGTTGAGCTATTTCTTCCTGTCTCAGATCCCTGTCTTCGACCAATCGTCTGTTTTCCACTTCCATTAAGTCGTGTTGTAAGTGTGCAGATTGTTTGTTTTTGTTTGCCTCAAGTCGGGTTATTTGACCTTTGAGTTGTAGTATCTCTGTGGCTTGTATATCATTATCCTCTATCAACTGCCGAATTGTTCTTTCTAACATCTTATTCTTGTCTTGCAAGAGTTGATTTTGTTCGAGGAATCTGCTGTTCGATTCTGTTAGATGTTTTGTAAGTGACTTGATCTCACTTTGGAGCACTTCGCTCTGTTTGATTAATCTAGTGTCCATGTCAATTTGGATATTCCTAATTGTCTCTGCACTTGCTAACTCGATATCTTCTATTCTCTTCGTTAACAGACCAATTTCCTCTCGTAGTAGTTTCTCTGTTTCGCTCTTCTTTCTCAGAATTTCCATTATTTCTGGGGTTCCTGGTTCGGAAGAAGATTCATGTCTTGTTGACTCTGGGGTTTGTGTTGCTTCCGAGCTTCTTGGGTAGGATGACGATCGTGTTGCCATGGGGGTAGTAGTTCTTGGTATCGCTTTCTTTGCGCTTCCTCTTTTGCTTTTATTGTTTGTCATCGTTCCTAATGTCGTAGTGGCATTCCGATTCGGGTGCAATTCAGGGGTCCAGTTTGCACTTGTTGCGGTTNTCGATCCCGTGATGGAATCCAGCCACTACTCGACACAACTTGCCTAGCTGCACATTTTATTAAATAATCAAACCAGATAAGAGTAGAAATGAAAATTAAATAAACTCTGAAGAATTTATTGTTCATCAAAATTATGGTTGAATCAAAGCTATTTATAAAATTTCTACAAAAGTACCTGCCGATTTTAAATTTCAAATGATTCGTCTGCCAATATGGCTGTTCTAACGTAAGCGTTATTTCGCTCAATTTAATTTGTCAAATATCTCTTGATCAGCTAACAAGTTTTCTTATTTTGAGCAATATTAAATCTTTGTTGCATTTTACAAAAATAACTAAAAATCATTAACTAAATTTTTACAATTGATTTCAATTAATATTAATCATTCGACGTTGTTCATCTTAGTTGCTTTTTGGATGATGCTACACTAATTGTTGGCTATCCAGCCATTTTGTGAATCTGTTATAATGTACATGTAGTGATCAATAGTCAGACTAAGCAAGAAAAACTCCCTATCCATAACTTAAGTGCGGTTTCATGACTGGCACAAGGACCTTTGAATCACTTCCATGATGGAATCCAGCCACTACTCAACACAACTTGCCTAGCTGCACATTTTACTAAATAATCAAACCAGATAAAGTAGAAATGAAAATTAAATAAACTCCGAAGAATTTATAATTTATTGTTCATCAACTTCCATTTAAATTTTGAATTAATCGTCTGTCAACATGGCTGTTCTGGCATAAGCGTAAATTTGCTTGTTACAATTTGTCTAATTTTTTCCTGTTTTCTTCTTGTTTCTGGTATCTGATACTCTTGTTCATTTTCTTTTTCAATTATATTGATAGTTTTGTCTACCATTGATTTCTCTGATTTTATTTTCTTTCTTTGTATCTTTACTGTTTCCCTCTTTATATTGACAGTGTGGTTGGTTGCATTAAATATTGGTATTGCTCCTTTACCTTTTCACACTGTACATAAACTTGATTGGATTCACAGTTTTTTCATATTTATTCCTATTTGATCATATAGCATTATCTCTTCAACTATCTTGTCCTCTGTTTTGATTTGGCACATTTTTGTTTGGTAATATTTTTATGTTCTCCATCAGTTTAAATTGTATTGTGTTGTTTTCCTCTTTTTCTTCATATGTCATTACTATTTCCTCCTGTACTGATATTGACTTATTTTTGTATAATTTATTATGCATCTATTGTTCACTAAGAAATCATTTCCCAATATGATTTTGTATGGTAATGGATTTCTTTCTGTATCTATTACTGTAAATGTCTGCTGAAAAGTAATATTAGCTATTCTAATTGGTACATCTTGCAGCTTGCCATTTATGTCTATGTAATCTCCTGATGCATTTATCAATCTGCTTTTTCTGTATTTAGGTTTCGTCTTTCGAATTCTTTTTTTGATGCACAGTCATCAGTTATAATTGATATTACTGCTCCTGAGTATATTGTTGCTTTGACCATCACTCCATTGATTACAATTGTTATTGTATTTGTTTTTATTAGGTCTGTGACTATTAGAACAGGTGCTCATTTTCTTGGAGACATGCTCCCTCTAGTTTAAATTGTTGATATCTGTATTTTCACTTTCCTCACTTTCTTCTTGCTCTCCATCATCTTCTAATAAATCCTCTTCTTCAAAGTGCACCTCTTCTTCTATTAGATTTATTTGATGCTTACAGTATCTTTTGTGTGACCCTTATTTCCACACACATGACATTTAAGTTCTTTTTGTTTTATCTTCTTTATCATCCCATCTTTTAATTTTATTTTATGATTTCTTCCCCTGATTTTTTCAATATCTCTTTGCCTTTTGTTTTATTAGCAGTTGTTGTTATGGTAGTTGGTAGTGCTTTTACTATCATTAATTTTTCATTGATTCTTGCATTATTCTCTATATGTTATCTGTATTGCCAGTCCCTTCCTTATCATTCTATCTAGTGGGTTGTCTGCATCACATTTTATCTTGAACTGTTGTTGTATTGCTTCAGGTAATCCTTTGCATATATGTGAGAACAGATTGTATCTTGAGTATGTCTGTTCTTTCAAACTTAATTTTAATAGTCTTTCAACTTGGGACATATAATTTCTCAGATCATCTCTTTTGAACATTTTAGTTCCATTTATAGCATTTGATACTGGCTTTTGAACCTTTCATCATTGTAGTGTTGTTGGTATTCCCCAACCAAATTTTTGTAATTCATTTTCATCTGGGTGTACAGCACTAAATAGTGTTGGTATGCTGCTCCACTTAGATAGAGGGGATACCTTGCTGCTGCTGATTTTGAGTTACTTTTCTTTCTTTCATGCTCATTTCAAATATATGAAACCACTCATTGAATGTTGGTGAATAAATGGCTACTCTTCCTGTAAATTTGGGAAAAATCACTTTGCATACAGGTATGTCTGTATCTTCCTCTTCTGACAATATAGTGTTATTGAATATTGGCTTTGTATCTATCAGTTTTGTACAATTTCCCTTTCATTATGTATCTAATTAATTTTTTCATGAATTCATCAGTGTACCTCTTGAAGGTATTGCTTTTTTTAGTTGTTCAAGTTTCTCTGTTATGATAGTTTCTAGCATTTTAACATTTTCTTCTTTTTGTTAACTTTTTCCTCATTGGTTAGGACCATTAATCTGATATCATGTCTAAGATTATTGATTTCTATTTGTTTCATCATATTTTCCTCTGTGAGGCTTACATTTTCATCATGCATTTCACTCATAAGTTGCTGCAATCTTTTGCTTTGTGCTTTTATTGACCTCTTTGTTGGCCTCTATTAATTTTTCAATTTGTTTTTGGAACAAATTCCGTTGTTCTGTCAATCATGTACTTGTGTCCTCTATTATTTCATTAATTTGTCTTTCCTTTTCAGTATTTGCTACGTCCACTTCAAACATCCTTTGTGTTAGTTCAATTCGTATTGTCAATTCTCTTCTTTCTCTGTTGTTATTCNGTCATTACTATTTCCTCCTGTACTGATATTGACTTATTTTTGTATAATTTATTATGCATCTATTGTTCACTAAGAAATCATTTCCCAATATGATTATATTTTTGTAAGTTTAACTATAGTGAGTTCAGTATTGACTTGTGCTGGCTGTAGCACTAACTCTATAGGGGACGTTTTATTTTCAGGAGACATTGTGACGTCTTGTGTTTCTGGGGTTTTTTTGCATTTTGGCTATAGTTTTTGTTTTCTTTCTTGAGTTTACCATTTTCATTTTTAGCTTTGAGTAATCCTTTTCTGATTCACTTCTCAGTTTTTCCTGTGCTTTTAAGTGAGGTATTATGTTTGTTTTTCTGGTTATATAAATTTTTCATTATCTTGAGAAGAAAACCCTTTCTTTGCACAAGTTCTTGGTTCTGGTTTTTCAACTTTGTTATCTCTTTGATAAGGTTTTCTTTTAAATTCCGTTTTTTTCTCTTTTGCGAATGTTGGGTGCCTGTCACAGTTGCCATGTAGATTCCTGCCAACCCATATTTCACTACAATTTAGAAGTTGCTCATCAATTTCTATGAATATATGTGATATGTCAGGAGTCAAACATCCCAGAAGCTTCTCAACCTAACTTTGTTGCTTAACTTATTAACTAAATTAATATTGCATCAGTATTTCTAAATGCTTGGAATAGCAACAGTTTATTTAGATCAAGAGCATTGGATGGTAGAGTGTTGAAACCCAATGCCAATCAATGCACAATAGAGGATCTCTTCTTGGGTAACAGCTTCAGATTACTTGGAAATTAAAGTGGAAACCAATGGTTCTCTCAGTTCGTGTGATATTGTCTCAGTGATGTTGTGTATGTGATAGAGATAACTTACTAATTTAATGCATTGATTGTTCTTGTTATCTTTGCAGTGTAAATAAAAGGAAACAGTTCAACCTAGATGCATTTGCTTGTTATTTTGCCTTACATATAATAACCCAAAGATATAATAGTACATGTTAACCTTTCATAAATGTGAACAATCAATGCCATCTGCAATAAAACTGTTCTGTAAGTTGGCCAACAGTCCACTAATTTACTGATAAGTAAATAAATTGTACAAAAATGTACATAGCAATTGTAGAGCATTTCAGATCTATAAATGGTTGTTATACAAGTAATAATAATACCCATTGTGTCATGAACAATAGGAAAGCAATAGAAAAGTCCCTATCCCTATTCCTAACACAATTTAGTCTTAAGTTGTTCCCATTCTTTTTCTCATCTTGACCACATGTGATTATGCCACATGAAGCACAGAATTTGTCTGTAATCAGGTAATATGAGGGTTAAATGTTAAGAATTTGGACCTTCCCTGAGACCTAACAAATCTTTTTGTAAAACATTGCAATTTCATTCTCAAGGGAAATTGATATTATGGAATGATGATGGTTTTCTTTTTGTTCCTCAAACTACTCCCTTGAGTGCCTAGTCTTACAAATATTTGGTATTGTTTAAGGAAGTTTCAATGAATTGCACAACAATTTCCTTCCTTAACAGAATAATAAAAAAGTGATAATTGGAGAATAATTTTTTAATTTATCTTTCAAAGCTTAGGGTTATTCTACCTTAAGTGCACAGACAATGTCGGCATTTTAATTCATCACATTCTCCAAGGAGGCACTTTTTTCAATTTCTGTTGGTTTGACTATCTGCTTACTTTCTATTTGTCAGCAACAATGGATCTTTATAAAAATAAACTTGAAGATATGCATTAGTGAAATTTAGATTCATTTAAAATTTCAGATTGCTTTAGATTTCAAATTGTGAACTAGAGCCAAGTTTATGTGCTTGCAGGAGCAAATAGCCATTCATAGGAGATGCATATCAATGCATAAAATTGTAGCATCTGATACCCAGCTCTTAGTCACATTGATCAATTCCTTTTGAATGTAATTCTATGGTAAGTGATGGTAGGGATGTACTTTTACTAACTGCTTTGATTTATTAATACTTCTAGTTAACTTTAATTAACTGTTTTGTAATCAAACACTGTTTAGGTGTGGACTGAATTCTCCAGTTTTCTTCAAGTTGATCTTTTCATGAGGACTATAGCTGACTCTGATCTCCAAATCTTCCAACAAGTACTCACCTTCATTATTGATGGTGTGTTTCCAAACCTCAGCTCAATGAAGTAGATTATGTGTTCTCTATCCTAACTCAGTGCAACCCTCAAGGCTGGATGTAACTGACTTAAACTTGATTTGTAATGTGTAATTTGTACTTGCAATCAGGCAGTGTCACTAGCTGCTTAATAAATATTTATTTAGCTATTACTGAAAATTACTGGCTTTAATTAATTTAAATAACTAAATAGAAAATTACTTGCAGCTTCCTAACCTACATTTACTTAATTTTACATGCTCAGTTACTTCTGATTTGCAATATACTAAATTAATTATGCTAAACATAAATTGATTTTAGTTTACAATTAATACTATTTTTTATTGTCCTTGAATTTGATATTAATCTTCTCTAACTAATCTCTTTTGCTTTGCAGCTTTAATTGGTGGATTATGCTACAAAATGATTGATTTACAAAATCAGTGTCAAATTCATTCATTTACCTCTAAAGAATTTTTGTGAAATACACAATATTAGAGTTTCATGGACCTATGTATCCTAAGTAATATTATAAAGATATTTCATAATTTTTAATTCTCGATTATTATAATGACCACCAAAAGAATAACTACCAAATTAATCACAGCATCTTCTGTATTTTGCATATAATGCAATTTACACAAAACGTTTTGCTAATTTTAATCTCCTCCTATCCACAATTTACTCATATTTCACCATAGGTGAATGTCCTTGACAGTTTTTCTTTCAATGATAAAAATAATCAGCTTTGTGTTTCCCTAAACTATTAGTACTTCTAGGTATATAACTGAATATATCTACTATGTACCCACAAGACATACAAGTGACTAACATTAATCTATTGAGGATTTGAAAGTGTTACTTTCTCAATCAGCATCTTGCTGCACAGTGCAGATGATTATGAAATAGTTAACTACAGTGTATAATGCAATATGGTGTTTTGGTGATTGGAATGATGCACAGTATAACAAACTTCTCATTTGCTTTCATTTACTGAAATGCATTGTATTTTGTCAACAGAATTAACAAGAATTTAGAACAGTATTAAATACAATACTAACTGAATTGTTCTTTTACAATTGCTGTTGTAGTCTATTTAATAATTTCATGATAGTTTATACTGATAAAGATCCAATTTAACATTTCACAGTCAAACAAATAAACTTGCATGATCATCACAAGGATGGCCATTACTCAACAAAATGTTGCACAGTGACATCCTTTATGCCATGCCTGTCTGATCACACATTCTTTTGATATATCTACTGTTTTCATAGCATTCAAAATCTGAATCCTTGATCTAGACAAAAGATTGTGATGGTATGAAAACAAGCACATCTCATGTTCCTGCTAGGTCTAAGTAATTGCTACTTGTGATGTTGACAAGATTGCATCCTGAGTGCTGTAATCATTAAAAATCCAAACAGTTTTTCTGAAAAAATATAATTTGCTAATAGAAATTGGCCTGTATTTATGTGCATTTTGACAGTCACCTTTTTATATACAGATTTCTTAAAAATGACTGGGAATTCATTATCAGTAATACAATGGCTAAGTGCAAATAGAAATTATTAATAGAAAAAAACACTTAATAATAAGGAAGTAATTGTTATAAGCATCAGATACTTTATTTATTGCTAAGTTTTTTTATAATGGCTTCATGTTAACTAGCCAGTCTAAAAAACACACATTTGTTAGGAATTTAATACTATTTATTTTGGGGAAATTAAAATGGCAAATTTATCTAAATTTTGTACTTAGGTGGTCTATTATTTTTGTTTTTCCTAAAAATTTTATGAATAGATCACCATTTTTCATTTGTTTTATAAAAATTTTTAAAATAATTTTTTGAAAACAGATTTTATATTTTTTAGTTGCATATCAATCTTTTTTGATTTGATGTAATTAGTACAATTAGTGGTAATTGGTTCTGTAGTTGTCTGATAAAATGGTTTTCCTTTAATTCTTACTTCTTCATGTATGTGCTGTCATCAGCATTTGATAAAACAAATTTACAAAAATTAAATTCTAATTTTAGCATTTAATTGTGCCACTTTTTGAACACTTCCATACAAAAAAAAATATTGGTTCCAAAGATTTCTTAGTCAATTTGGGCATTATCAAGCATCAGAATTTAAACATGAAATTAGATTGTTCTAATTGTCTTCATTTTCTTTAGTTATGGGTAATTTCACTCTACAGATGTAAACAAAACTATGAATTGTATGAAGTGAATACATACACTCCATAATCAAGAATTTCCTTTTGCATTCCTTATTGTAAGATATTTATGGAATTAGTTTCTAAGAAGATGTATATATATATATATATATATATATATATATATACATTCAAATATAATAAATTATATTAATTAAGATTTATTAAATATGTTATATTAAGCCTTACCAAAAGTGCATATGAAGAACAGAATTCCTAAAATTTAGTTCAAAATTAAATATGTATTTTATAAATAAGAAATTACTACATTACTACACATTAAGATTATAAGATTATATGCAAATTAAAATTTACTATGACTTTATTGTAATGGGAATATTGCATTTTTAATATCTAACTCAGATGTAAGCAAGAAATTTTGGAAAATTTACTTTAGACTCCCTGAAAATTATTTTTAAGAAATGATTTCTTAGAATTTGATTTTGATTAATTTCAAAAAATTATTTGAAAATTAATTTCAGAAAATAAATCTATAGAACATTGTCTGTCTATATACATTAAAATATCTTCATTTAACATAAATGCTGGTAAATATTGTATTAATATAACTTTGAATAGACAAAAAATATCTTCACAACAGAATGGAAACGCCTTTCTTTATCTTTCTGATAAAATATTGTGAAAGATGTTTCCATTATTAATTATTTGTAAGATAATCACAATTAATGCACAACTCTTTTTTAATATTACAAGTACTCAATATACTTCCTGGAAGTTATTTTTCAAAATTAGTTATTAGGAATATCAGAACAAACTTTAAATCTAAAGAATTTCAATAGGGGTTTCCACTTTATTCCTCAGCTTAGTAACATGATAGCTCTGAAATATTTTTTGTGATGAGTTGAGGCAAAATTTGATTAGGTCTGTCCCAGTTTTATGTTAAAAATTTAATGCATAAAATTTGTGTTGCACTCAAAGGAACAGACTATAGTAAGGGAAAGAATACAGTAGCTATTTTCAAACTTTTAATGAATTTAGAGTTACTTAAACCTAAACATTTTCTCTTATTCAAATATATTTATATATATATATATATATATCTTTTTATTACTGGCATCATACTTCACTATATGATTAGTTTTGTAGAAACTCTTTGCAGTATCATAAGGTGTTTGTAAATTAGTTATGCTGGTATTATCCAATTTCTTTACATTAAATCTTGTTTTTATATTTACTAATGCTTAAATAATTTACAATTCAAGAAGACAAGAAAATATCCATCATACTATACACAAAAGGAAATATACTGTAGCATAATGCAATTAAATAGCAAGAGCAACTAAGATTGAAACAAAAAGAAGAAAAAGAATAAAAGAAATTTATGATTTACTATTTAATAAAATTTGCAACCAGAACTGATTTAATAAATTGTATAAACAAATATCAGCTACTAGCAATTTTGACATAAATCAGTGGACGAATTGCTCCCCATTTATTAAAGTCTACAGACATAAGATATGCAGAACTTCTATGTGGTAAAATCAGAAATTGAACAGTGACAGGTACTTTTTTTCTATACAAATACATTTGTAAGAATCTAGTATAAATATCTACCAAGAAAAATAATTATTAATTAAATAAATTCTTCATTACTGGTTTGATTTAATAATACACTATGAAGCTAAGCATTTCATGAATAGTAAGAATAAGGAAACCATGATGAGGATGGCTATTTAGGTCTGAGTCCCTGACTCTAATATGCATTTAGGTTTTGGATAGCTATAGGGTTTTTCAAATTGTGCTTTGCTTGCTATTGCTTGAAATCATTTACACCTAATAACAAATTTGAGAAAGACAAATTATCCGACACTAAGATTATTTATATATCTTACTTTATATCCAAATTCTATTGATTATAAATGATTGACAAGAGACCAAATTTATTAGATGATTGGTTATCATATTTTATTCTTATATGAAGGTTAGGAAGCTGCTTTTATTTAATAGTTGTATATAAGTTATATTTCTGTATATGTGTTGTATAGTAGCTAGGGTCAATTAGTAGTAGTAGTTTATGTTTGTAAATGTCATTACACAATGAGAATGAGAATAAGTCGAATAGTTTCAGGTTAATTTATTCACCAATAAGTAGGGTACAAATAATACTTTTCCCTCATTGAGTATGAGCTCAGTTGTCAGCATCTGGGAACATTGAAATGGATGGAATGTCAGAAAATGGATTTGGTGTCAGGGTGATTTCCAGGATCAAACTGCAGTAAATAGTTATCTAAAAAGTAATTAGCTAAGAATAAACAGAAATCAATGTTAGGTATTTCTAAGTCATTCCAAAGACTACACAGTTTGGGAGATAGGCATTGTCCTGCAAAAGAAATCTACAAAACAAAGAAGATAATTACTATTTTAAATGCACTTTCTGGCCTGGGTGATGATACTACAATACCCAAATGTAACATCCTCTACCAGGCATTGTCATCCACTTCTTCTTGCTGTTTTAAAGCTTTAGAGGTGTACTTGCAGGTAGGGATGTATTAATTTGATACTGCTTAACTTCCACTTAGTTAAATTAACTTAAATTAACAGACATTACTATATCCACTATTTAGGTGACAAAGCCCCACAGCATCTCTTCTAATCATTGGTAATGGGCATCTGCCTAAGGCCAATTTCCACATCCAGTATCATGTACTCCTAAATGATATAGTAGGTTGAGTTCCACTTCTTAGCTCATTGATATAACTTATGTGTACCCTATACTAGCTCAGTGTATACTCAAAACAAGCTTACTGGCTGTATTTCAAGTTCATTAAGGTTAATACATGTAGAGTAATGATTGGTAGTCAACTAAATGAGAATAAAATCCCCTATTCCTAACCTAAGTTCACTTTCATGTCCTAGCACAAAGAACCTTGAATTGTTCCCATGATGGATCCAGGCCACTACTACACAGAACTCATTTAGCTTGACATTGTATTAAATAATCAAACCATAATAAGGAAACAATATAAGAATGCCAAAGAAATTTCTTCAACAATTGTTTTCATGAAACTGAATCTATTTATAGCAACTTGAAAAAGTACTGTTGATTTCAAATTTTGAATATATCATCTGCCAATTTGGTGGCTAAAAATAATGGAAGCATCTTTGCCCACGTTGTTTGGTCAAAATTAATAGTATCAACAAATACTAATTCATAATCAATTACACTGATATTACTCTGTTGCAAAATACAAGTTAATCTAAGATGACAATAAACTTTTACAATACATTTTTAAGCACATTTGATCTTAGTTCTTCTAATTGACTTTCTTCTTTAGCAGTTTATGTTCATTTGGATGATGCTACACAAATAATTTACCTTAATCAAAATTTTGAGAATGGAGCCTTTCTACTTGAAGCTAGTGAAAATAAAGATGAACACAAACATAAATTGAGACTGTTATCACTACTGCAATTGGTACAAATTCAAAAAAATGACACTCCTGAACAACATATCAACATTAAAAAATTCAATTTGAATAACAGCTCTCCTGAACAACACTCCATAATACATCAACTCAAAACCTAAGGAGCTGAAAATAAATGTAATTCCAATAGAGATATTTGTAGAAGAATCCAAGGAACTACTTTGTGCAACACACAAACAGATAACCTAGATATGGAGAATACTCCACAACTAACAAAAGCAACACATTCTCTCTTAACAGTAGAAGAAATACAAGCAATCAACACAATATTAAGAAAGAATGCAGGAGTACTTAACAAAAATGAATTCAGTTTTGGCAAAGCCATAGGTGTTGAACACCTCTTCTGACAAAGCATTCCATCCACAATGCCACCATGTTCCCAACCAGCTTCTAGATTCCAATGTGAAAATGCTAAAGGAACTCTTGAACAAATGTATAAGTAGACAAAGTAAAAACACACAGACATCATCAATATAAAACAAGGGAACAAGTACTGATTATGTATTAACTTCCATAATCAGAATGAAATCATGAAAAATGATAACTATCCTCTACCAAGTATTGATAATATATTATATGACACCACAATCTACAACATATTTACCACACTGTAAAGCCTATTGGCAGGTGCCAATACAAGAAAAAGACAAAGAAAAAGACTGCATTTATTGCACTGAATGGCATTTTTGATGGACTAGATATGGCATTTGGGCTATGTAACACTCCTGGGGCAATTAAATACAATGTTACCATAATTCTTCTCAATGGAAAAAACCATATCCAAAATGGAATAGCATCATACATTGATTACATATTATTAGCAACAATACACCCACCAAACATGCTACTAAGCTTATCAAAGTTCTGAAGTAAATGCATAACATTGGATTATGAATCAATGGTACAATGTGTGCAATAGTGTGTGAACAAGTAACCTTCTTAGGACACAACAAAAAACCTGGAAACAAAATGATAAAAGATAACACAGGGAAGCTAATAGAAGAGATAGAAGCCCCTCAAAAGAAAAAGGTCATTTAAAAAATCTGGGATTAATAAAACAATACCATATGTTTATCCCCCAATTGAGCAGATAAAACAGCAAAAAAGTCCAAATTACAAATGAAGAAAAATGATTTTTTCCAGAAGTGGGAAGAAAAAGAGGCGTTTGATATATTAAAAAAGGTAATGAGAAATATAATATCTCTAAACACACCTAAAATCCATTGTAAATTCATCCTACACTGTGATATTAACACAGTAGCAATTGGTCCAACACTCAGCCAGATCCAAGAGAACCAAGAGAAAATAATTCAATGGTTCTGTGCTATAAATCTGGAAATTCCTACTCTGATAGAGTCATTGAAGAAGTTCAGACAATTCCTGAACAGGGAAAAGACATTCTCAGTAAGAACAGATAACATTTGCTTATGTCTGTTAATAATATGATGAAGACTGATCATCTATAATAGTCATGTGCATTTACTCTATGTTAAAGCCTGGTAGTGGATGCTACATGGGGACTGTGACAGTTAAGAACAAAGAAGAGAAGAATCAAACCAATATCCTGACTCAGGACTTGGAACCAACAAGTAAGTGGAGCAACCAAAGCAACAGAATACATGCAGAAATCAGATACAGCACACAGTCAGCTACAAGATAACTACTATGACTACATCTAAGTTAAGGCAGGTGCAAATACAGAGAATCACACCAAATTGCCAGCCACTACTATTTGTACTTCAAGATGACAAATACATGAGGAAGGAAAGGCAGCGCCAAAAAAGGAACAAGCAAAACAACCCCCACCCCAAGGAGAATACGCTCAGAGACAGATGCATCCCCACAGAATTAGAAATCCTACACATGTCCCCTGAAACAGGATCCAGTGAATACTGAGATCCAAGATACAGTTACTGGTAGAAAGAATGTCAAAATTAGAGTAGGAAAATGAGAACACATTAAACAAATTGAAAATTGAAATGGATAATCACCTAGAGAACCAAAGCAAAAATTTCAAAAAGGATATTAAGGTGTTAACAAACCAATTAGTGCAATGGGAAACTTATTTCAACAGTTAGAGGACGTGAATAGGCAGTTAATCTTAGACAACAACATACAAGCTCAAGAAATAGAAAAACTTAGAGACAAACTCAGATCAGTAGAATTGGATAAAGATGAAAGCCATGAAAACCAAAAATGAGAACTGGAAGATCTGAGAAATAAACTAAGAGCAATACAAGAAAATGAAGAGCAAAATCCAAGGGCAACAAGGATGCATGAAATGGTAATTGAACAGAGGAAAGAGAGAAGCCTACAAGCATCACCCACCAATTTCAAGAAACAGTTCAGGGAAATAGAAGAAGAAGAGGAAGAAGAAAAATAAATTATCAAGGAAATTACAAAAGTGGTGATGAACCAACTCACAATAAGTGAACACATGAATATAAAGAAGAGACCCACATACAAAAACTAGATGCTGTCAGAATACAGTCACAATGATACAATACCATGCAAGGCAACTTTGCCAAAATTTAATGGAAAAGTAGATATCTACAATCCAACATTTCTAGAGTGGCTATAAATGTTCAAAATCATGATGGCTGAGAGGAAAGTAAACCAAAGAGCAGCAGCCATGAGGTTCCCATTATATTTAACNCAATAATAACAGACGAGTGTGCAACCAAGTTGGGATTCAAGTGAGAAGACTTAGAATGCTGGAGCAAGAGACTAATCAATGTGTCTAGTGAATATATAGACACAAAAGGCAAGCTTGAGGCAGTACAAATCAGAATAGCAAATACAACCTTCAAACAAACACTAGTAGTAATAGATACTCATAACAATTTATTGCCTTATGAGCTGATACTAGGCAACGACTTTCTGACTAAGAATGGATGTGTGATAAACTATTCTTACAGAACAGCTAAGGTAAGGGAAAAAGAAATCAAAATCAAGGAGCATGAAGGAAAGCTGTCAACAATGGTGTTTGAACTGGAAGAAGACATAAGACTGCAGCCATATCAATGGAGGATGCATGGATTTAAAATGGAAGAAGACATTACAGCAGATATAATGATCTATGCAAAAAAGGAATAACTTAAGAAAGAGTTTCAATGCCCTCAATTGTTTGCGCTATAAAGAATAGGAGAGGAAAGTACCAATATTTAATGCAACAAATCCCAACATCAATGTAAAGAAAACAAATGTGTGAATATTCGGAAAATACATTAAATCCAGCATCAAAGCCACCTGGAGAGCAATGGAAGACATCAATGAGCAGAGTAGTTTGTATGGTCAACTCGTGGACTTACAAACAAATCAAGAGGTACTCCACACTGCCAACTTGAGGGCAAGTGGACGAAAACTATCAATGTAGCAAGTACTCCCCACAGCCAACTTGAGGGCAGAGGGACAAAAGCAAGTGAAGAAGANCAGAGACAGATGCATCCCCACAGAATTAGAAATCCTACACATGTCCCCTGAAACAGGATCCAGTGAATACTGAGATCCAAGATACAGTTACTGGTAGAAAGAATGTCAAAATTAGAGTAGGAAAATGAGAACACATTAAACAAATTGAAAATTGAAATGGATAATCACCTAGAGAACCAAAGCAAAAATTTCAAAAAGGATATTAAGGTGTTAACAAACCAATTAAGAAATGGGGAAACTTATTTCAACAGTTAGAGGACGTGAATAGGCAGTTAATCTTAGACAACAACATACAAGCTCAAGAAATAGAAAAACTTAGAGACAAACTCAGATCAGTAGAATTGGATAAAGATGAGAGCCATGAAAACCAAAAATGAGAACTGGAAGATCTGAGAAATAAACTAAGAGCAATACAAGAAAATGAAGAGCAAAATCCAAGGGCAACAAGGATGCATGAAATGGTAATTGAACAGAGGAAAGAGAGAAGCCTACAAGCATCACCCACCAATTTCAAGAAACAGTTCAGGGAAATAGAAGAAGAAGAGGAAGAAGAAAAATAAATTATCAAGGAAATTACAAAAGTGGTGATGAACCAACTCACAATAAGTGAACACATGAATATAAAGAAGAGACCCACATACAAAAACTAGATGCTGTCAGAATACAGTCACAATGATACAATACCATGCAAGGCAACTTTGCCAAAATTTAATGGAAAAGTAGGTATCTACAATCCAACATTTCTAGAGTGGCTATAAATGTTCAAAATCATGATGGCTGAGAGGAAAGTAAACCAAAGAGCAGCAGCCATGAGGTTCCCATTATATTTAACAGGAATGGCATCTCAACATTATCTACTGTTGGATACAGACACAAAACAAGACTATAAACTACTAATCAGAGACTTTGTAGAGTACTATGAAAATAAAAGTTTCAAAAATCAGTACCAAGTCATATTAAACTCAAAAAAAAAATGAGAAAGACATATGATATCCAAAACTACATCCAGCAAGTGGAATGATTACTAATACTCAGTTCAAGGGGAAACAAATACTCGAAATATGACCTTTTCTCCCATATTTGTAAGGGAATGCCAGATAACATCAAAATGCAATTTAAGATCAAGTGTGATGTCAACAACAAGCTAGAGAAGATGATTAGAAAAGCCATAGACATACAAGCAACAATAGAGAACAATGCCTGCATCTATGAGAAAGCAGTATGGAACAAGGAAAAGCCAACAGAATGGCGGAATAGCTATAAAACACAAATGGGAAGCAACAAAGCTTACAAGGAAAAGAAAACAGAGAAGGTGATTAACATAAAGAACAAAGATGGAAAATGTAGGAAGCTGAGAGAAAGAGACATAAAATGCTACAATTGTGGAATGAAAGGTCATAGAAAAGATGAATGTAGAAAACAGATCAACATGATTGGAGAAGAAGAAGCCTATTATGAAAACAAGGACATAATTGAGTCCAAATTGGAGTTGTTGGAGGATCCCCAAACAGAGGAAGAATCAGAAAACTTGCTTGAGCGCCAACTCCAAAAAACCGAGTACCCATAATGATTATGACGAATCTGGACAATATCAACACAATACCTATAACAATAAATGGAATATTAATGAAGGCAACAATTGACATGGGAGCAGCAACATCAATAATAACAGACGAGTGTGCAACCAAGTTGGGATTCAAGTGAGAAGACTTAGAATGCTGGAGCAAGAGACTAATCAATGTGTCTAGTGAATATATAGACACAAAAGGCAAGCTTGAGGCAGTACAAATCAGAATAGCAAATACAACCTTCAAACAAACACTAGTAGTAATAGATACTCATAACAATTTATTGCCTTATGAGCTGATACTAGGCAACGACTTTCTGACTAAGAATGGATGTGTGATAAACTATTCTTACAGAACAGCTAAGGTAAGGGAAAAAGAAATCAAAATCAAGGAGCATGAAGGAAAGCTGTCAACAATGGTGTTTGAACTGGAAGAAGACATAAGACTGCAGCCATATCAATGGAGGCTGCTCATAATTAAATTGGAAGAAGATGTTACAGCAGATGTAATGATCTATGAGAATAAAGGGAGAAATTCAAAAAGAATTTCAATGCCATCAAGTGTGTGTGCTATAAAAAACAGCAGAGGAAAGGTACCAATACTAAATGCACCAAATCACAACATCAATGTAAAGAAAATGAATGTATGAACATTCGGAAAATATGTTAAATCCAGCATCAAAGCCAACTTGAAAGCAATGGAAGACATCAATTTGCAGAGTAGTTTGTATGGTCGACTTGAGGACTTACAAATGAAAACGACCCAAGGGGCAGTGGACGAAAACCATTGATGTAGCAAGTACTCCCCACAGCCAACTCAAGGGCAGAGGGACTAAAGCAAGTGAAGAAGACCAGTACAAAATACCTGAGCTGTTGGAGGAAGAATACCAACATTTGAGCAAAACACAACTACAACAACTGAGAGAGGTGCTGGAGAGACACAAACAAATATTCAATTACAGTGAAATAAGTGTGGGCCAAGTGATAGGCAAAACACATAAAATCATCACAACAATGAACATCTGATATAGCTGCCAGCAAGATGAGTACCAGAGCAGATGAAGGAGGAATATAATAGGATACTCAATGAACTAATTGACAACAAAATAATTTGCCCTAGTGAAAGTCCATAAGTGGCACCAACAGTATTTGTAAAGCAAGGCAACAACCACAGGTTAGGACATGCTATATGAAGCAAGTAAGCATGCATACTTCACATTGATAGATCTATGCAAGGCGTATTGGCAGGTCAAATTGTAAGAGGAATGGATATACATGGCTTTCTGCTCAGAGGTATATAACAAAGGTGCTGAAAAATAAGAAACACAAAATGCAGGATGGAGTAAATGCATACATTGATGATATCATTGTAATGAGTGACAAAATCGAGGAACACTTAGAGAAACTGGAACAAACACTACTGATCTTGCAAAAAGCAGGTTTTGAATCAATGGCAACAAATGCTACATATTGAAGGAGAAAATCATATTTCTAGGACGAGTAATTGAGAAGGGGCGGATATGCATGAAAGAAAATGCAAGAGACATGATCAGGAAGATTGAGAAACCAAAAAACAAGAAAGACATTCAGAGATTAATTGGGTTCTTCAATTACTATAGCACGTTTATATCCAACATTGCGGGAAAGACTGCTAAGATGACACAGCTCATTGGGAAATCAGTACCCTTCATATGGACATGGCAGGAGCAGGAGGAACTTGATAAGATAAAAGAAGAGCTAGCAAAATTATCATTGTTGAACACGCCCAACTACAATGAAACATTCATACTAGACTGTGATGCTAGCAAATTAGCAATTGGAGCAACCATCAGACAACTAAAGAATGGCAAGGAGGTCCCATACAATTTTTTAGCCATAAATTAAAACCAAGCAAGGAGAACTATGGATCAATGAAGCTGGAGATGCTCACATTGATGGAGAGCATCAAGAAGTTCCAGCACTTCTTAATCAGATGACAATTCAGAATCCACATGGACAACAGCGGCCTAGTNTGCTCACAGAATACCAGAGAGATGCAACCAAAGAAGATGGAGAGAGAAATTAATTTAAATTCCTACCACACATGGAGTAAAAGGATTTGCCAGAGATGAATGTAAATAAAAAAGAACAAGCAGTACTACAGATCGCAATAGAGGAGGAAATACAGGAATCAGAGCAGAGATCATAGAAAAGAAAAGAGACAATGTAATACTTAGCAAAATCATAAAGAAACTGCAGGAACCAAACTTGAAGCTATCAAAATTAACAGCAAGTTACTATGAGAGGTATAGATAGAAGAAAAACAGGAATGGACTCTTATACGTGGAAGGCAATAAGGAGAGTAATAGAAGAGGTAATTAACAAATGCACAAAATGTCTCCTTCATAAGAAACAACACTTCCTGACACAGAGAGTGCCCCTGGAGAAAATAATAGTAACACAACCCAATGAGATTGTACTTATAGATTTGGAAATTCTGTCAAAGGATGAGGAGGGATATCAGCATCTGCTAGTAATGGTGGACAACTTCACCAAGTATGCAATATTAATCCTGATGAAAAATACAATGGATGAAACAACTGCAGAGATAGTGATGAAAGAGTGGATCCTGAAGTTTGGATCAATGGAGACAATAATTACAGATAAGAGGCCACAATTTGAGAACAACCTATTTCAAGAAATGACATGCCTACTAGAGGTAATGAGTGAGAAGACAACAGCATACCATCCACAAGCAAATGGCGCAGTAGAAAGATTGAACAGGACACTGATTAAGCTGATAAGCATCACAACATTGAGAATCAGAGGCCACAAATGGCGAGAAGTAATCAAGATGATCAAATATTTTTACAATACATCTGTACATTCAACAATGGGCATAACACCACTCAAGGCCATGTTCAGGAGAGAGGCAGCAACGCCACTATCAATGCAATATTTTGCCTACAGCAAGAAGATGGACAACCAATATGTGAATCAACTAAGGAATCAAATAACTGCAAAACATGAAACAATATGCCACAACACTAAGAAATCCGCCATGAGACAAAGGCGAAATTACAATAAAAAAATTTATGGTCACCCACATAAGATAGGTGACACAGTTTATGCATTCACACCAATGAAGTTAACAGACACAAACCAGGTCTGAAAATTAAAAACAATTTGGTCAGGTCCATATAAAATAACGCAAGTATTACCAAATAATGAGTACATGTTAAACAATGATAGATTATTACATTTCCACAACCTAAAGCAAGCAACAGCAGATATCAAAGAATTATTATTAGACAAAAATGCCAAGTTTAAAATATATCATATTAATGGAAATGAGATTATATACGACATGAGCAAATTGGATAGTTTGCTGGAAGAAGGCTTCAATGAGGAATTCAAAGCAAACATAAGCAACAAAAACTTAGAGAGAAGAGAGCTGCCAAGGCGTGCAGCAAGAGATAAATATATATATGACCCAGAAGTATGGGATTTAAATTTACTTTCTGAATTTAGGCAAATTGAATGAGATGCAACAACCATTGAGGAAGAGAGTGCGCCAAAATCAGAGAACCAAGGAGATGACCAAGATGAACCTATGAAGGAGAATATGGAGAAGATCTCAAACTGGATGCTCAAAGGAAGACAGAAGGGACAAGAATGAGCCAATAACTAATCAAAGGCGCAGAGTGAGAAGGCGTCAATTCAAGGGCAGGGAGACTGAAAGACACAATGCCTCTTCCACAGGAGATCTGCACTTCTGATTTGAGGGCAAGCAGAGAACCAGTGAAACTCCCAGAGATCTGCATTGCCAATTTGAGGGCACGCAGAGAACTGGCAAAAATAGCTCAACTTTCCCTCCAGTCCACCTTGCCAATTCAAGGGCAGTGCGACAATTGGAGTTCCTGGGGAAGGTGCAAGCAGGGGAAGAACAGTATGAATGCAAATGTGATTCAAGGCTGATGTATCTACGGAACCCACAGCTGGTCAATTGCTGAAAGCATTGACTGTGAGCAGATTCTAGGGCGAATCACTAGAGACCATCAGCATGGAGTCACTGGAAGGTGAGCCAAGCACCAGCAGACCATTAAGGATTACACAGTTACACGCCCCCTCTGAAACCACATCAGAAAAAACAGTACTCTCAAAAGATAAAGAAAAGATAATGTTGAAAATAGATGGGAAAACATTGCACCTTTACTTCATGGGAACACTAAAAATGAGAAATAACACATATTTAAAACTATCTCCAGAAATGAAAAGCCATATTAGAAGAGTAGCCAAGACAGAGGGCAGCAACTTACCCATTGTGCTAGACACAGAAAAAAGACCAATGGTTAATATGATAATAAGTTATCAAAGAGAGCTAGATGAAATGGTAGAAATACTATATATGTGCAGCATGGTACATGTCACATTTGATGAGAACTTTATGTTAGAAACAGCCCAAGGGATAATGGCTTACATTGAACAGATCACAAAGATACCTGAAATCAATATCAACAAGGATAATCTAATGATCATTCACATTTTGAAAGAGAAAGAACATGGTGACAGAGACAAAAACAGTGGAACTGATATGCTTAGACCTGCAAATTGATTATTGGGTAGCCTACTGCAGACTGATGGTAGATCCTTGTATAGCCATAGAACTATACAAACAAGTAAAAACAATAGAAATGACTACATATGCAGAGGGCGTGGAGAAAGCAAATACTCTCTTCATTAAGTGCAGCCTCACACAAAGACAAGAACATGTAAAAAGGATACAGGAAATATGGAAGGAGATGAAACTACATAAGAAAATGAATGAAGAATGGCCTGAAATACACATTGAGGCCCATCAAAAAAATATCATAAAACGGTTGAGGTAGCACTTACAGAAATTAATAGAGTGTATGAGTTGAACTCAACAAAAGATTTTAAAAATATCCTATTCTAAGAAAAGAACGCCCCAGAAGTTAGATTCAGGACATCAGCATGGCTGTTGGCAATATTTACCACACAAGAACAAGGATTAAATCTACCTATTTCAAGAATGGGGCAACACAAATTAACAAAGGCGAAAAAATATGAGATAGCATTGTCACCAGTAAACACACAGACAAAGAATTGGCTACTGAAAGGACACATAGAAAGGCTGACATCCCCTGACAAAATCAAAAAGGCCATGCAAGAAATTGAGAAATTCATCAGCAGAATAATAGTCAATAAAAGCCCAATGGGAAGAATGTCAACAGTAGACATGGTGAACATAATAGGGATAGCGCAAGAAGAAATCATGGTATTTGATGAACCCATGAGAAAGTACATGTGGGGTGCCACATCTGAGACGCGGCTAAGACAGGTCAAAACAGAACCCTGGCTAATGACGAAGAAAAATATAAAAAGAAAAATCGTAGACACAAAAGAAATCGCTGAAGTGATGAAGAAGAAAAACATACAACAGATATTGGTACAGGATATAAGAAGATATGAAAAAGAAAGCCCTCACTGTACATTCGTGAAAATTATAAAAAGTGCAGAGATGATGTGAAAGGGAGGAATAACTGAACCTGTCGAAGTCTGCAAAATGATAACCAAAACACAAAAAGAGATCCTGGAGGAGGCAGAACTGCTGACATCAACACAATTAATATTATTATCAAAAACACAACAGCAGATTGATAAGATAAATATAGAAAAATGGGGAGCCTCCACACTGGAACACATGATGGAATGGATCAATATGGAGGATGAAAGATTCCTAGTCAAAATAAAGATAACAAAAGAAAAAGAGGAAATTTGCTCCAGAAATTACCAATAAGTAAAGGAAGAACAAACAGTTGCGTCATTGAAATTGATGTTTACAGAGGCATTCACAAAGACAGAACTAGAAGAAATGTTAAAACCAGATAACCAGCTGGTGGTAGTGTAACATCCTCCACCTAGCTTGTTACGCCGTGTCTAATCACTGTTAAGGGATGCTTAGTAAACTGCGGGTGAGGTGTTACCCATTTGTTGATCCATCAAACTTTTCGTTCTTATTAACTAGTTATGTTAATTAAGTACTTGGGTATTAACCATCACTGTTTAGGTGACTGGGCAGTATGATGTTTCCTCTTCAGTTGTTCCATGGGCTCCTGCCCGAAGCCGATCTCCACAACACAGCTCCTCCTCTTCTGCAACGATGGTTGAGTCCACATCACCATCTCAGCTCAACTGGGATTAATTATGTATGCCTTACGTTAGCTCGGTGTGTGCACTCAAGTAAAGTTGTAACTGACTTAAACTCAGAGTTGTAAAAGTGTTTGTTGTTTTTATTTAATAAAGCAACCAGGCATTGACACTAACTGCATGTAATAAAATAACTAAAATAGCCATTACCGTAAAACTATCGGCTTAATTATACAGATAACAAACTTGCAGTTTCCTATACCTACATTTAATAGTATTACATGTGAGGTCATTTATTGAGTCAATTATAGTCGAGTCTCCTACATTTAAGAATATATAAATATCCCTAAGTGTCGACTATCCAGTCGTTTCAGGCATTGATTATTTCTTACATGTGTTGATCGATAGTCAGACTAGGCAAGAATCGAAAAACTCCTAACCTTAACATAGGTGCACTTTCGTGAACTGGCACAAAGACCCTAGAATCGATCCCGTGATGGATTCCAGCCACTACTAAACACAACTTGCCTAGCTGCACATTTAGTTAAATAATCAAACCAGATAAAGTAGAAATGAAAATTAAATAAACTCCGAAGAATTTATTGTTCATCAAAATTATGGTTGAATCAAAGCTATTTATAAAATTTCTACAAAAAGTACCTGCCGATTTTAAAATTCAAATGATTCGTCTGCTAATATGGCTGTTCATATGTAAGCATTAGTTTGCTCAATTTAATTTGTCAATTACCTCTTGATCGGCTAACAAGTTTCTTATTTTGACCAATATTAAATCTTAGTTGCATTTTACAAAAATAAACTAAAGTTCATTAACTAAATTTTTTACAATTAATTTCAATTGATAATCATTCGACGTTATTCAGCTTTTAGTTGCCTTTTTGGATGATGCTACAGTATGGTTTGAATGCATCATCACATCAAAGTTAGAAGTAAACAAAAAAATTCAGGTGAAATGAGCGGAAGGGGTCTAACACAAATTTTTTGGGAGATGCTGAAAGATAGCAAGATGAATTACCCAGCCACAATCAGACTGGCAACAGCGCCAATAACATCTGATGACTATAAAGAAATAGAGCAGCAGATTAAAACAAAAATCCTCATCTGTACCCCACCACAGACACTATCTGTCCTGATGGTACTCCCGTGATGGAGGATACTGAAATATGTAAAGATCGCAAAAACCTTTTTACATGAATAAAAGAAGGAGCAAAAGCAATAGTTGAAAGAGATGATTACAAAAAGACAAAAGAGATATTGCTCAACAACAACAATAAAGAAAGAGTATATGTATAAGGAGTGATAACTCCTTATCAACTATACACGCAAGGGAAACCAATAAACGAGCAACTAAAAGAACTATGTGATGAGATAGACAAACAAACAACAAAGGCGATAGTGTTATTTTTGGGAGTAAATGATGTAGTCTGGTTGGATTTGTGGGATAAAAAATCCTGATTCTATGATGTCACAAAATGTGGAGAGATAGTGACAATGATGAGACTAAATAAAAATGATCCAGCAACAATAACAGAAGAAGAAGTCAAGGAGAACATAACCTTCTTCTACAAAGATGTGGTAAACACTAGATGCCTCAGAAAAGGTTTCACCTTTTTCTACCCAAATACAATGATACATGAAGAAATGGCGCACACAAGTAGAGCTGATGTGCAAATGATGCTAATGATAGTGATAAAGGGCATACACCTATATAGAAAATTCTATGAGATCTTCTCAGCCAAAATGAATGAACTTAGAGAAATTACACCAATCTTGGAAAACATCAAAGAGGCTAAATTCTTATGCTATCATATTACCATAACAACAGAGAGAGAGAGGCAGTCCTCAAAATGACAAAACAACCTGAATTTGCAACCACGAGCTGGAGTGATCCCCATGTGGAAATAATTATCAAAAAAGCTGATGATAGAAGCCCTTCAAAAGAAAAATGTCATTTAAAAAATCTGGGATTAATAAACGAATAGCATATGTTTATCCCCCAATTGGCAGATAAAACAGCAAAAAAGTCCAAATTACAAATGAAGAAAAATGATTTTTTCCAGAAGTGGGAAGAAAAAGAGGCGTTNTAGCAACAATACACCCACCAAACATGCTACTAAGCTTATCAAAGTTCTGAAGTAAATGCATAACATTGGATTATGAATCAATGGTACAATGTGTGCAATAGTGTGTGAACAAGTAACCTTCTTAGGACACAACAAAAAACCTGGAAACAAAATGATAAAAGATAACACAGGGAAGCTAATAGAAGAGATAGAAGCCCCTCAAAAGAAAAAGGTCATTTAAAAAATCTTGGGATTAATAAACTAGTACCATATGTTTATCCCCCAATTGGCAGATAAAACAGCAAAAAAGTCCAAATTACAAATGAAGAAAAATGATTTTTTCCAGAAGTGGGAAGAAAAAGAGGCGTTTGATATATTAAAAAAGGTAATGAGAAATATAATATCTCTAAACACACCTAAAATCCATTGTAAATTCATCCTACACTGTGATATTAACACAGTAGCAATTGGTCCAACACTCAGCCAGATCCAAGAGAACCAAAAGCAAATAATTCAATGGTTCTGTGCTATTAAAATGGAAATTCCTACTCTGATAGAGTCATTGAAGAAGTTCAGACAATTCCTGATCAGAGAAAAGACATTCTCAGTAAGAACAGATAACATTTGCTTATGTCTGTTAAATAAAATGATGAAGACTGATCATCTATAATAGTCATGTGCATAGAGTACTGATTCATTCATTTGCATGTATTAAATAATTGATATTGGAGAAAAGGCTGGATAGCCCACCATAGGTTATATCTATATTATATTGTCAAAGTAAGTGACCTATAAATAGACTGATAATTAGACCAAGCATGTACTGTTATTTAAATGTAAGGTAGGAAGCTTTAAGTAATTATTCATTTTATCTAACTATATTAATTAAAGCCAGTAGTTTTCAGTAATGGCAGAAGTAATATTTATTAAGCAGCTAGTGACATTACCAGGTTGCAAAGTACTATAACTACACACTACAAATTGAGTTTAGGTCAGTTACAAACAGCATTGAGAGCTGCACTGAGGTAGGATAGAGAACACATAAGTTCTTTGATGAGCCGAGTCTTGGAACTACTTGATCAATGATGGAGGCACATGTGGATCAGTTCAGAGATCAGAGTTGGGCAGAGGCCATAGCCAGATCACGGAGTGGAACTGTGATAGCAGTATACCTAAAAGTATTGAGTTATTCTAGTTAAGTAAAGGTTAACAACAGTGTATCTCAAGTCGGACTTAAATAAAAGTTAACATCAGTACATCCCTACCCGCATATAATGAGGAATAATAAATTAAAAGAATCATTTACTCTATGTTAAAGCCTGGTAGCAGATGTGACATGTCTAGCTGAAGGTTCTACTCAGCTGTCAATATCAAACTTCAAACTGAAAAACCGTCAACTTCAGCATCCTTAACAGATCCACCAAAAAAAGGGTGGTGGAAACACTAACCAGATATTGATTACCCATTAAATGAAAATTAATAATAACTACTTCAACAGTATCAAGCTCATCATTGTATACAAGCAGACAAATAGAACATTTTACCACAGACAAAGTGAAAATATCTGAGATGGCAGGTGAACTGTTACTGTAACATCCTCCTACTCGCTTATTACGCCATGTCTAATTACTGATAATGAGTACTCGGTAAATTGCGGGTGAGGTGTTACCAAGTTGTCGAACCATCAGACCTTTCTCTCTTGTTAACTAGCTATGTTAATCTAATAATTGAGTATTGACTATCACTGTTTAGGTGACAGCGCCGTATGATGTTTCCTCTTCAGTTCTTCCATGGGCTACTGCCCGAAGCCGATCTCCACAAGACAGCTCCTCCTCTTCTGTAATGATGATTGAGTCCACAGCACCACCTCAGCTCAACTGGAACTAATTATGTGTACCTTACGTTAGCTCAGTGCGTGCACTCAAGTAAAGTTGTAACTGACTTAAGCTCAATTTTGTAAAAGTGTTTGTTGTTTTGATTTAGTAAAGCAACCGGGCATTGACACTAACTGCATTTGTATAATATCAAAATGGCC
>CABFPE010000898.1:33304-46635 GCA_900660155.1 Hofstenia miamia | reverse complement strand
GACGCCATAAGGCTGTTCTTGTAGAAGTCTTATTTATTGTTAAGTAGAGAACATACAGTATATTGCTTATATAAATGTTAAAATTTAGGATCGCTGTAAGGTTGTTTTTGTATAGGATTTATTGATTTTTAAGTGAAAAACATATATTGCTTAGAGAAATGTTTAAATTTAGGACGCCATAAGGCTGTTCTTGTAGAAGTCTTATTTATTGTTAAGTAGAGAACATATATTGCTTATATAAATGTTAAAATTTAGGATCGCTGTAAGGTTGTTCTTGTATGTGATTTCTTGATGTATATATAATGCAGTTATTTGCAACTTGCCAACTTTAGACTTAATTTTCTCGAAAACAGAACCCATGATTTGTTTTAAACTTTTATATATTACCAATAAAGGCTCATTCTTCAATTTCCAATGTTGAGATGTATCGCAGATTGCCTGTGAGGAAGCCTATTAAAGCCTAAAAAAATTGGCTTTCCGACCCAGCTAGATTAGGCCGCACTTAATTTCAAAAGCAATATTGCTTATAACACTGTGTAAAGTCCAAATATCAATTTTCATTGAAATCTGTTAATAATTGGCCGAGATACAGGCCAAAATATGGTATTTTAGGCTGTTATTTGAGGCTATTTCTTGAGAAAACCTTTCTGCAGATATTTTTTAAATTTCAATGATTTTCAGAAAACATGTAAATTTTTTTATATATGACGTGCTAAGCCTACAATAACTTGTAGCAAAGGCCATATTAGGTTTTTCAATTTCAGGCTTTTTAAATTTGGCTTCGACCAAAATATATAATTCATTAATTTTACATTTTCCATTTTGATTTCAATTAATAATGAGGATATATTGAAAATATCATCAAATTCCCAACAATTTATAAGAACTTATTGTCAATAATGTGCGAAAATTCCGCAAACTTTAAATGACCTTATCAGCCAGCCTGCCAAAACTGTATTATTGTAAATATTGGCACGTTGACAATTCTAATACACAAATATGAAAAAGTTAGCAGACCGGTATTTTTCCTCATGCGTATTCAACAGTAATCTATGCTTGTAGAGCACTTTTTGTGAAAACGTATTTTTGAGTTTAAATAATAATTGTGGAACCAATTTTTATTATACAACATTTTTATTAAGAATGTGCAGTTTGGTCTTACCTAAAGTGTGAATACATAAATTACTAAAAATTTTAAAATTTGATCATACTAGGGACCCTCAATTGAAAAAGTAAAAAAATTGCATTTTTACCAATAACACAAAGCCTATTGCTCTGGACACATTCATTGAAATTTTGCAAAATCGTAATACAATTGCGCACATGTGTGACATATTAAATTTTGAAAAAATGAGACAATTATGGCACCAAATTTTTTGAATTTCCCATATCCACGCCACTAGCAATGACTACGTCATTTTCCAACTACGTTCACTACGTCAACTCCGTTTCCAAATGACGTCAGTTTTAGTCATTTACCTTTGATAAAATCATGATTATGTTACGCATTGGTCATGTTTATTTTAGATTTTTGGCGACTTCTTGGAATTTCTTGCATATTTATTTTATGAATATTGCAATTTCTTAAGAAATTCTTGCCAAATTTCAAGTTTACTCAACGAAAAAAATAAGTCTTCCAAAAACTTTTGAGGATATTTTATGATTCTTGGAAATTCTTGGAAATTTCTTCCAAGATTATTGGAATATCGTAAAAATTTCTTTCCATCTAAAAATGGTCCAAGATCTTTGCAAGGTTTTCCACTTTTGATTAACTTGGATAAGCACTCATTATTTCTGTATCTAGTATGCAATGCATTATCAGTAATAAAGAAACTGAAGAGCAGTTGATTGGACTTTTTGGAAAGTTCTTGTCTATTACCAGGGCCTTCCACGCTGATTTTACGTGGAGCTAAACACGGATATATTTATGCACAAATAAGCATATTTATAAATGCTATACAATTGCAATACCACCTTCAAAAATGATTGTGCAAAAGCTGAATCACATTCTAAAATAATAGCTCAATCTATAAATAAAATTATATTAGGCACGGAAATCTGAGATTTCGTAATTGAGACAACAGTATATTTGAAATTGTTATTGAATCAAAATATTGCTACATACATTTTTGTATCTTTTACCAAAAAGTTTTGAACTGATTCAAAAGTTGCGATTTTTCTGTATTTAAAAATTTTTGAGTTTACAAGAACAAAATTTTACCTTTCTTGTTGCAATTATAGAGAATAGATAAGTTCAAAACAGTCATAGTCAAATGCCAAATCTAAACATTTATTAGTAAGGAATTACAATAACTTGCAAAATTAAAAATCATAATGTTCAGTATTTAAATTGTTGTCTCACGCATTATAATTTTGTAATTTATGAATTATTTTGAAAAGGTTACGCAGAAAATAAGCAAAAATTTGATAATAACATTAACAGTAAAAAGGAAAGTTTTAAAAGTTATTTTCATTGTAGGCGCGAAGGTGCATGCTTCAGCCACTCTTTAATGCGACTTTCAACCAATGCCGTATTCACTCCATATACTTGAAAAACTGCATCTAAAGGAAGAAATATTTTAAAATTATTTACTGATAACTTCCAATTAGCATCATGTTATCATATGAATGCAGATTTTATGCATGCCTATAAATCCTATTTCTAGCATATATGCAACTATTAAATATATCTCAATGAAATATATTTTTTTCTATATTAGTCGAATAGGAACTAAAAACGAAGTGCTGTCATATATGTAAATTGCATGTAATTAATATAATATTTAAGAACACACGGCAAATGGTAGTGCATATTTCTGATGAGGAAAAAGATTCTTTCCCTTTGGATCCAAACCAATTTAACATGGACGCCAAGTAATCAGTCATTAGGAATTTCAAGCAGCAAGTTGTCATCTCTGAAATGCTGACACCCCCATACAAAATCGGTCTATTTTTTATAATATAATATATTACATATAAATCTTGCATTATCATATCAATAAAATTTGAAGCTCTCGCAATGATAAAATATTGGAGACTACTTAGAAGAGTCCACAGCTTGGGCTTCTAGCTGTCGAGCTTTTATATAAGATGCTAAAAATATAATAGTATTTAATGTTTCTAAAAGATGCCTACAGATGCGTGAATTGATTATCCATACTTCATATGAATCCTAATCACACTGAGGCTTTTCATGAGTCCACGCCAATCTTGAAACTGAATGGCTTGATATGGCCAAAGACAGGCACTAATCAATCCATCTGGTGGATACTAAGGAAATTTTGTTTGTGGCAACAAAATTGACAATGCAGTAAGAAAAAGATTCCATCGCCTAAAATATTAATATAATTATAGAATAGTGATATTAATTTAAAATTGAATTATACTAAATACATTCCAAATAGTTCTAATAAAAAAATATATTTACAAATTTGAATGTATTACAGGTATCGCTAAAGTGGTTTCATTACATAAATCAATTGCTATATATTTTCAAATGATATTGTGATGGATTAAAAAGGGTAAGAGAAAAAACTGGTGAAAAATTTGAACAGAGTAAAATATAAGTTCAGAAGTTTTGCAGTGGTTCAAGAATTAATCAGTTTTACTAAGGAAACATTGCAAATTTATGGCACTATCACAAATTTTGCATAATTAATAAACTTTTCCATTTAGCCCAAAATACCAGTCTACTGCAACAGGAGATAAAATAAAATCTTCGCAGTGAAGAGCACCTTTCTTTGAAAATGCGCATGTTGAATTCCCAGAATTTAATAATATGTATAGGTTTCAGGCCAACTTATTAGATACTTCTACAAATGGATTCTAAAAAGAAGTAAGTTATAACAAAATTTTTAATAGACATTTGTACTATATTAAAGAGTTTTGAAGTACAATAGAAACAAACAATGAACATGTGTTAACTTTGCAAGAATTCAAAATGTTTTTCAATATCTTCAGACCATTTTCAAATTAAATAGTGCTGAAGTCATCCAGCTGTCCATTGAAGATTAGTACATCCTGCACCAAGTGGCATAATATGTGGACGTATGTATACAACAAACTTTGGTGCAAAGACAGAAAAACATCGTTCTATGAACTTTTGTATAATAATTTTTTGCTAAATCATTCAATGATAAGCACAACTTTCTCTGACTCAAAATTAATATGCCGCAATAAAATAAAAATAAGTAGCAAAAAGATTACTTAAAATATAGATCTAAAGCAAAATAAAGAAGTATAAAGGAAAAATGAACGAAGTTCTAAGGCCTTAAAATATTTCAGTTCTTTTAATGAACGACTGTCCTGTAAGATTTCAAAAGGAAGACGTATTGGTACATAAATTCGATCGAGTTCATTGAAAACCAATTGATTAATATTGTGGCATCGGTGAGAAATCAGCATGCATTCCTACTATTCTATCTCATTGCTGGTTTCCAGTTGATGTGTGGCTACATCATGACTGATTTATTATTTATGTTGGTAAAGGTTAGATTATCACAATGTTCTGTGTTTTGAACAGTTGGAGGGGGTTGTTCTACAGTTATCAAAGTTTTTTGTGTGGGAATTTCCTTTAATGTATTTCAGATTTTCTCTGTGCATTGCATCAAAGCCTTTGCAATTCTCTATTTCAATGAGTACAATTTTTTTCCTTAATTTTGCTCAGTTCATCTTTGAGGGAAATTATTCTTTTGATTAGTTGCTCATCCAAGAGAATGTCATCTTTGGGTTGCTGAGCGGTTTTATTTGAGGTAGTAGCTTTTTGCTTCTGTTCACTTTGTGTGTTTAGCATTTTGTCATTTACTTATTACAGGACTTAAACTGGTGTGTTTAGCTGGCTTGGTCAAAACTAATATTTAGGTAAGTAGTTAGGGTATTCTGCAATAATATTTAAAAAAAATTTTCTGGCTTCATTATGGCATTGAGAAATGAGATTTCCATCTGCAATCAAATCGTATAGAGTTCCATTTCTTCTTTATAGGGTTCAACAAATTCTTAGTTATAATAAATCCATTGTAAAACAATAATTGTACATGGAATTTTTTAAATCGGACTTTCCCCTGACAGTGTTATAGTTAATTTNATCGTATAGAGTTCCATTTCTTCTTTATACGGTTCAACAAATTCTTGGTTATAATAAATCCATTGTAAAACAATAATTGTACATGGAATTTTTTAAATCGGACTTTCCCCTGACAGTGTTATAGTTAATTTTGAAACAATACATGTCCTCAGAGTCCAGCTGTGGTCGGCATGTGGCATTGGTGAGAAATCAGCATGCGTTCCTACTATTCTATCTTATTGAGAGTTTTGAGTTGATGAGTGTATTGACTGATGGTACAGAATTAACTGTTCCTGCTATTATATCCTATACTAATGAACAGTTAAAAACGGTTTGGGGTACTTTATGTGCCCCGGAGCTCTTAATTCTTTAACAGCTTTGATTAGGAACGTATTCTAGAAATGAGCGACCTCACGGCCTTCGATATAGTAGACCTTGGCAATCAACAAATATCATAACAAAATTGAAACTTTTCACTATCTGATAAAATGTTTATTTATAGGAACCTTTCAATGGCTATTCCCAACATGGCATAGTTCACCACAAACTGTATCAACTAATGCTCCAAATTGAATAAAACTTTGGGGCATTTTGGAGATAAAATAGTTTGCAAAAATTATATTGTAGACAGATATTCAACAATTATACTGCATTTTAAAAATGAAATAGATTGATACATGTATTTCATTTAAAAGGGGTTAATTACGCAAACCTAGAATGGTAGTCTTGTGCTGCAAATATGGATTGGGTGCGGCCTGTGCCGCGCCGCATTCCAACAGCTAAAATTCTCTGCAATCGCTAGATAAGATGAAGATATTCAGGTAAGGATTAATAACAGATTCACTCATAGCTATATAATTAACATATTTTACATTGCACTGTTCATGATCAGTGCACATTGTGGGAGTGCGTTGGCAAAGAGGTTATGAAATGTCTTACCACACTTTTTTGTAGAATAAATTATGCCAGAGAACAATAAAATTAATTGAAAATGTCATTGTATTCTCTGATACCATCTTAGAACTACTGGAAACCAAGTGACACTGTCACGCTTACAATGAAAACCCAACTACATTTTACATTCTTTTTATGATTTTCATTCTTAGAATACAGAATTAATCTGACGTACTTCGTTCTTGTCATTTATCAAAGGCATGTCTATATTGAGATAAACTCTAGAAAATCGTGAAAGTAGTCAATAACTTGATACTCACAGTTAATGCTTATAACTTTTACTGAGTAAAAAATATATAACATAATTTTAAGATTATGATCATTTTGCTTGTAATCTTTATTCATTTGTAGACCTTTTTCCCACACCAATTGTATGGAACAACAACAAAATCAACACAAAACTATTAATAGCCTGCAGTAGTTGGTTGATTACAAGCTACAGAATAAACGGATAATATAAATGGAAATTAATTAAAATATAGTTTTGGGAAACTTGTAAAAATTTATGGCCAACAATTCAGCCTGGAGTTCATTTATTCTTGGCCCAGGCCAAAACCCGCATGAATATTTTTTTCTGTCCATCTAGTCCGTGGCCCATCGGGTCGGGTAGGGCTGCATTCTTTGCTGGACATAATGGCCCGTTTACAGCCTTGGTCATGCCTACGAAAATTGCCTAAGACGCATTGAGTCGCTTATGATAGTGAAGATTGCTTTGCATGGTAATGGTCGGCCCTCAAAAGAAACTTGCAAAGTGGAATATCAGCGATGATATTTCATCTGGTCATGTGAAGAAACTCTTTTGTGAAACACAAAAATGTTTCTTATTCTCTTAAGCCATAGCTTTGTTGCATTATTCAATAAAATCTGTGCGGTACAAAAAGTACCCCAAACTTTGTTCACGTAGTAAAAATGTAAACAGGTTCTAACTGTTAAAGTTAAAAGTAAACAGGAGATCATGTTAGAGAAGAGTGGCCACATTTGGCAGACCCAATACAGATAACCCTTTAGAATAGTTGTATAAAACTAGAGCCCTAATTAGATTAAAAAACAAGAACTCTTGGATGCAAGTGGTGAACCTAAGTGCTAAGCAAAATAACCTAAGCTCAGTGCATTTCTCATTTTGTGTAATTTAGGTGAAAGCAATAATAAATTTCGTTACGGATGAATAGCAGTACAAGTGTCCTAATAGTATGCCTAACCTAGTTAAAGCATGGCCATTATAACCAGCTTGTCCTCCGAATGGGTGTCCTTTAATGTTAAATTGAAAAATTAGAAACACATTTTATAAAAGTAAAATCAAGGTAATAACGTAAAAAAAGGATTTACTGAGAATAACTGCAAATCCAAAAATGAATGAATCGCACAAATTTATGCAAACGAAACTGGTGAAGGAATCAAGCAATAGTACACTGTTGCTAACATGAATAAATAAAACAGGTTCTGTACAATAACCTTTTATGCTAACAAAAATACTGCGTTATAATTTAACAGAAATAATTAAGCTAAAATTGCACAGTTTACAAAAAACATAAATTCATTTTTGTCAAAATTAAAATTGATAATTGATGCAGTTATACCACAATATGCACCGTTGACATTCACGAAAAAATACAATAATACTGCCGGGAGAAAAATTAAGATAAATTCCTTCAAACAAATCCTGAAATAATACCACCGGGCAGAACACTAAATTAGATTTCGATCATTTTAAAAAATACTAAAATATTGCAGAAATAATGAGTAAATTTTTTTGTAAGAAAGGTTGAAATCATTCTACAAGACAGACATTTTATGTATATTTCTTTAAAAAAAGTTGAATTTACACAACTGAGTAAAAAATTAATGCAAATTTCTCTGTAACAAAGTTAAAACAACATTGCCGGGCAGATGAACTTAAAAAATTCTAAATAAAAAGCTAAGATATATCATTGAATAAATAAATTAATGGATTTCTTGTTAAGAAACATCTTCAAACTAATAAATAAGGCAAAAAAACTCAGCAATATCCTTATGAAGTTAAATACAACCATACCGCTGGGTGAATAAATTCATTAAATTTAGTACACTAAACTATTCAAATATGAAATTCAACAACCTACTACAAAGAAATACTTAAAACAATATGTATATTATTTGTAATTATAATCTGTTGCTATTATAACAATATTTTATCATCCTGTGTTGTTTACACGATTTTTGCCCGGCAGGATAAAGATCAAAATCCACCCGGCTAAATTTCAAAGTGCCATTTTAGTTTTATATGACAATGTTCGGCACCTTGAAATTTAGCCAGGCGGTTTTCACGTTTATACCATAAGTTGTGTTTTTAATATTTTAGGAATGAAATAGGTAATAAATGTGATCATTACATCAGCAACAATCTCAGCATTTGTGAGAACTGTGTACAGACTACACAACATGAAAACAACAGCCGTGCTATGGTGCAGTAACACATCAAGGCATCAGTATCAATTATTTATTGCAATATGCTATGAGCCATGAATTAAGCTATATTTCTATCATCTTTGTTTCACATATCAGCTGCTATGAATAAGCACTCTACTACCCTTCTTACTCTGTGATCTGCAGTAGTTTTTGAGGGGCTGATAATTATCTGCATTTTGGTAGCAACCTTATATTTTAATTTAACAATCAAAAACTTTCATCTATTAAAGTAGCAGGAACGTTATAGGAAATGGTAATTTGCATTATTTGTGATTGATGGGACCAAATTGAAGGTACATTACAGCGAAAAAGCACGCTATAGCGAATAAAGTACATTATAGCAAAATTTTAAGTAGGAATTTTTAGGGCATTTTCAAGGGACTAAACAAAAAACTATGTTATAGTGAAAAGTACGTTATAGCAAGGTATGTTATAGAGAGTTATAATGTATAATTTTTAGTTTCAGCGGTTGTTAGTTAAAAGATATTTAAACACATGTGATTAAAACGGCATATTCAATAATATATCAAAAATCAATATGTATAAATTCGGTTTAAATTTTAAATTTAAGATCATGCTTGGTTAAACGTGAAATATTATAATATACATAACCAACAAAAACAAAAGTATTGACATACCCTGTTATTAACATGTAGATGCATTTGAAACCAAAGTGCATTGCTTTTAATCTTTGAGTACATATGTTAGTCACCAATTTGTGCTGTTCTTTATTGTTATATGGAAATAAACAAGTCTTTTTAAAATGAAACAATCTTTTATTGAATCAAAATATGCTTTAATTGTGTTAATTGTTGAACAAATATGCATGATGCATTAATGGTCTACACATAGCTCACCCAATGCACTTTTCGCCCAATGGAATTCTTAATATATTGGATTATTTGCCCAATGATTTTTCGTCTAATGCACTTTTTCCCCATTGCACAAAATTTAATTTAAGGTTTCGTTAGCCCTCTAGTCGATGAATTTTGTAGTACGAGTACAAAATATTTCTGAAATTAAATTGAAACAATTTTAGCTTCATTTCTGCTTTTATCAAAGACTCACAGGACTCATTACAGAAATAGTCTAAGTGCAAGAGTTCAATAACATATATTTGCATGGTTGTTTTTAGCAACAGCATATTAATAAAAGAAATCTTATCACATGCACATGCTATTATATATATATATATAGCACTGATGTTGAACAGTTTAGTATAAAGGACACAGTTCTCAATATTTCACATAGAATACTTACAAGAGATGAAGAAACTGCTTTATCATTTGGTATGAATATGAGTTGGCCAAGTAAATTTAATGAATTGAAAACCCAAGTTGATGGAGAAAATTTTTTCAATAATTTAATGTATAATGAAAAGATATCAAATAACTTTGAAACTTGGCGCAAGGATATTCAACAACTTCTAAATAGTTACCTCAAGCAACCCAAAATACCGAAGAAATTAAGGAATCTTATGCATTCCTTAAAGGAACTTTCCTTTGACAAATCAATATATATATCTAAATATGATAAAGGTAATGGAGTTATAGTGATGAATAAATCAGCGTATGTAACTAAGATGGAAACAATATTAAGTGATACAAGTAAATTTAGAAAAGAAGACACATCCAACATTACAACAAAGTTTATCAGAGAAGAAGAAAAATTCAATAAAAAGCTTCTTAAAATGAAAAAGAATGGAGAGATAACCAAGGAGCTTTATGAACAATTTAGAAGCACGGGTTCACAGCCTTGCCGACTATATGGTCTTCCAAAAATACATAAAGATCTAAATAATCCACCAATGAGACCAATACTATCAACTACAAATTTTCAAAATGTAAAGTTAACAAAATGGCTTGATAAACTATTGAAAACATACATTCCAACAAAATACAACATAAAAGATACGCCTGACTTTTTATCAAAATTATCACAAGGATTTAACTCAAATACCAATAATTTTCTAGTAAGTTACGATGTGAAGTCTTTATTCACGAATATACCAATTAAAAGAACAATTGATCATATCATAGCAACTATTCCAGAAGATGAGATATCAGTAACTCATGATACTTTGCGAAAATTACTATGCATGTGTTGCCTTGATACGCCATTTCTATTCAATAATAACATCTACAGACAAATTGAAGGCATGGCAATGGGATCAGCATTAGGTCCCACAATGGCAGCATTCGCAATGGATATCATTGAATGTAATTTTGATGAAAGAACTTCTAATAAGCCTAGTTGTTATTTCCGATATGTTGATGACATTTTTGCAATTTTTCAAGAAAAAGAGGAAGCGGACATTTTTCTCAAATATCTTAACAGTATTGTCCCGGAAATTCAATTTACTATGGAATTTCAAAAAGACCATAAACTAAATTTTCTTGATTTCTGCATACACAATTTAAATAGTAAATATGAGACAAGTTGGCACATTAAGGAGACAAATTCAGGATTATACATCCCGTATACTTCAAATTGCAACATATCCTACAAAATCAATACAATCAAGGCCTTATTTAATAGAGTAAAAATGATATCTTCAAATTACCAACATCTAACATCTGCAGCTAACAAAATTTTTAACATTTTAGAAAGTAACGGTTACCCTCACAAATTGATCAAGAAATATTCTATTGCATTATTTTCAAATGACACCACTATGCACATTCCTGAAAAAAGCATTGATGAAACCAAGACTGATGTTTATTTAAAGCTTCCCTATATAGAAAACCAAGTAAAAAATTTAAAGAAAAAAATTAGAATAATGAATACAAAATTAAAAAGAACAAAGATCATTCCAATATTGACATCATATAAAACAAAAGATATGTTTCTAAATAAAGATCAAATCCCAAAAAATTTAGTTTCCTCCTTAGTTTATATATACAAATGTGATGATTGTGAAAAATCATACGTCGGGGAAACAAAGCGACATCTGGGTACAAGAATTAAGGAACATATGAATGGGCACCTAAAATCTGAAATTTTTATGCACAAACATCAACTAAGAGAAGAAAATTTTTACATCCAACTAAGATCAGAACATCATAAAATAGGAGAGGCATTAATAATTAAACAATCAAACAAAGATCAATTATTGAATAAACAACTAAGCATGATATCATTGAACTTATTTTAAGAGCATGCAATATTAAAATATATAAAGTGTAGTCTATTGTAAATATATTTAGTTTTTTACCGCATATTTGTACTGATGATGTTTTATATAAACGAAACCGGTCTATCCTTTCCTTAGCGTCTATGCTAAAAGAATATATATATATATATATATTAAGGCTGGACAATGCATTCACTAATTGAATCAATATCAATGTGGATGTTACTAATCGAATCTAGATCAATTGGATCAATTATGATTTGTTTACTGTCGACTTTAAAAATAATGATGCTGAGTAACACATATAATCATTTTAGAAGAAAATGAATCAAACAATCATGAACAAACCCAATAAAAATTTTTGGTTGCAGCAAAGTTGAATTTTGGTTGAATTTGTAATGAACATGTTACTCATTGAATTTGTATTCAAAACTAAACCAAATTTAATTAGTATTCAATAACAGCTAAAGAAGAAAAATATGTATATATGTATACTGGGGCGCGCAAAACTGATTAAAGTCAAAATGATTTTTTTTCGGTCAAAACATATTTGCAAGATTTTATTAGACATGAAAATGTTAATTTTGCAGATAGTTGGCATGGTTTTAAAGCCAAAAAAACTAAAATATTGTGTAAGCTCAAATCTTCATTTTAGGTCAAAACTGTGAAAATCAACAATTAATCCAAAGGTGGCTAAATAGAAATATTTAATTAAATAATTAAGTTTCCATATGTTTGCAAAAATGCTTATCAAATTTTTATTTCAAATATAAGTAAGTGTTATAATGTTAATATTCAAAAAAGTATTTACCATTCATAAAAGTATTAACAAAAAGGCCTTTTTTTTCTTTTAAAGCTCAACATTATATTTTGTCAGTTGGTATTGACCACCGGAAAGACTGGATCTGGTCACCCTTTATTTATTTCATTTCACCTTTCAAAGCTGTCACTTACGTCTCTGGTCTGGTCATACTCCTCCACGAATTTAGTCTGGAATTTTCTCAAATCTCAAGCTATGAAAGCTTGTGACAATTACCATAATTTTGATTGTAAACACACTGTAATGTACAAAAAGTTCACTTATGTTCATTGTACGGTTGTGGGAAAAGTTAGCAGATCACATATGCAATTCATTAACTTGGGTCAATAAGTTGTCTTTTTTTAATCAATTCAAGTGCATAACGTAATAGTTCTATTACGTTACTCGAACATTGAATGTCGAGTGAGTATTATAGATTCTGTGAATAAGAGCTCTAATGATCTAATTATCTAAACAATAACACCGTTTTGAATTATAGCTCTCCATTCAACTTTTACCACTATACTATAATGCAAATAAATCATAATATAGTAATAATTTAGAACTTATGGAAAATTTTAGTAAAAATGCCCATTGCCCACCCTTGTCAAAATTTCTTGAAAAACATTAAAGAAAATTCAATTTTCAGCAAAATAAATAAAGAAATTAAAAAAAAATAAAGATTTAAAATAATCAAAGAAATTGAATTTTATTTAAGAATCTTAAAGACACAAATCTTAATACAAAGCTCTCTTAAAAAGTACGATTTTCATACTTCAAAACTCTAAATTCTAAGTAGTGTAGGTAGGGCTCACTGAGTCAACGTCTGAATGATTTTGAATTATGTCCCCACATGAAGTGGAAGGCTTCATCACTCGAAATTATTTGAAATAGTAGGCTTCAGTAATAATGTCATTCCTGTAATTATCTGTGTTGTA
>CABFPE010000897.1:214039-225276 GCA_900660155.1 Hofstenia miamia | reverse complement strand
GATTTAGTATTATCATTATTCAGATTATGTTTTTGTATTACATTCATTGTTGATTTGATAGTAAAAGCAAGTTGCTCATTGTTTCTTACTGTAGACCTTTGACTGACTCACACATTTGTTTTCTTGCTGGCAGCATTGATTGTTTACATGTACAAAGGGCTATTATGTATTATATATGTAGGGTTATTAAATGTAAGGCTCAATAACAAGCTCAAGCATCCAGGTTGCTGTAATCAATCTCTGATACTATTTCATAATAACAAGAACAATCAATGCACTAAATTCTTAAGTAGTTACAAATCTCATCACACTGAGTTCACTATTCACACACTAATTCCTTTGGTGGTTTCCACTCTAACGATGAAGCTCGAATTGTAGATGCAGCTGATTGGTGTGTATCTGGAACCGCATGGCAACCTTTGAGTGTCAATCCTGTCTTCCATTCTCTGCATAGCACCTAAATGAGTTGTAGTGAGTTACGCAGTTAGAAAAGCTAACATGTATTAAGTTAAGTTAATAAACAAACACTCATTGTGAAGGAGAGAATTAGGAGAGTGTCAAACCTACTTTGTGTGTTAACTAAGAAAAGTAATAAGTTTTTATGAATTTAATATGAAAGGTGGATTGACATGATTGTACATGGCGACCATGACAGGCGCTTGAAGAGCATGTGTGAAGGAGAGAACTGTATAGTGGAAATACAATTGGTGTAGAAATAGTTAACTAAAGAGTACGGAATGTTACAAGCAAAAAGTATTATTTATATGACATGTCAGCAAATCAAGATAGATGTTTCTTCTCGTTGATGAGGAAAATAAGTAATGCAAGTGAAGATATGACAAGCAACAGTAACCTTTAGTACAACAAAAATGGTGAAGGAGATCATCTAACAATTACTTCCAGTAATAAGGAAAATGGTAAATTCACGTAAGAAGCAGAGGAGTAAACCCAAAACACAGAGAACACCCCAAAGTCAAAGAACCCCAGCAAATGTAAATACATCCCCTCAAAGTCAGAATTCCTCAACAGAAATAATTTTGCAACCACAGAGAGAGGGTGCAGAATTTTCGATAATTGAATTGACGAAAATAATAGAAAATAACAACAATGAAAGACGAGAGTTAATGTTACAAATAGAAAACTTAACTCAAAGAATGTTCGAGATAGAGATGGTGAATGCTGAAAAAGGTAAATGCATTGAAGAAATTACACAAGACACTAGTCTAAGGTTAACAGAGCAAAGGAATGTATTTCAAAAACAAATTGAAAAATTGGTAGAAGCTAATAAAGAGATAAAAATGCAAAGTGAGAAGTTGCAACAAATGATGACTCAAATGCATGAGCAGAATGTTAACCTAAGAGAAGATAATATCTTAAAACAACTTGAAATAGACGATTTGAAAGATAAAATCCAATTAATATCATTGACAAATGGGATGAAGAAAAAGGGAATGTTAAAGTAATACAAAATACAGTAATACAAGAGCCAGAGAAATCAATTGGAAGCATACCAATGAAGGAATTTCATACTGAAATGTACAAAGACTCAAACAGAAGACGAATTTGTAGAAAAATTGGTTGTGAACATAACCAAGCAGGTTCAAGAAAACTGCAAAAGACCAAATGAAATTTTAACCGATATATGAAGAAACAATATTGTCGGAAGAGGAAGATAGCAATACGCTGGCATGCAAGGCAGTGCTGCCTAAATTTACTGGGAGAGTAGACAATTACTCGCCTACATTCAAAGAATGGATTCAAATTTTTGAAATGAGCATGAAAGAAAGGAAAGTGATACAAAAGCAAGCAGCGGCAAGATTTCCTCTATATTTGGGAGGAGCAGCATACTAGCATTATTTAGTATTGGATCTGGAAACTAAAACAAATTACAAAAAACTAATAGGAGAGTATCAGCAGCATTACAATGACGAAAGTTTCAAAAGTCAGTATTGGATGTTATTAAATAGTTTGAAAATGAATAAAGGGAAGATCTGTGTAATTATATGTCGCAAGTGGAAAGATTACTAAAATTGATGTCCAGAGAGAGCACATACTCCAAATACGACCTGTTCTCCCATATATGTAAGGGATTACCAGAACTGATTTGACAGCAGTTTGAGATTAAATGAGATGCTGATGATTTGTTAGAAAGAATGATAAGAAAAGGTTTGCAGATACAGATCACTGTGGAAAATAATGCCCAAATTAATGAGAAGTCGGCAGTAACAAAAGTAATACTGGCAATGACAAGTGGAATTAACAGAGTAAGAAAAGACGAAAATGGAAAACCAAAAGACGAGATCATAAAAATAAAGTTAAAGGATGGAACAGTAAAAATAATAAATAGGAAAGATTTAAAGTGTCAAACATGTGGAAAAAAAGGCCACACAAAAAAATATTGCAAAAGGCAAATTAACTTTATCAAAGAAGAAGAAGCATACTTTGACAAAGAGGATCTGTTAGATGACGAAGATGAAACTGAGCAAACACAAGAGGTAGACAGTGAAACTTTAAACTAGAGGAAGTGCTGTCTCCAGTAAACCATGCACCCGTTCTAATTGTAACAGACCTAATCAAGACAAATACAATTACAGTTGTAATAAATGGTGTGATGGTCAAAGCAACCATAGATATGGGAGCAGTAATATCAATTATTACTGATGAATGTGCAGCAAAAATAGGATTTGACATCAGAAAATTGAAAAGTGAAAAAAGCAGATTATTAAATGCATCAGGAGATTACATTGATATAAAAGGTAAATTAATGGAAGTGCTGATGAGAATTGCCAATACTACATTTTCACAAACGTTTACTGTCATTGATACAGAGAAAAATTCACTACCCTATGAGGTTATATTAGGGAATGACTTCTTAACGGACAACAAATGCATTATTGATTATACAAACAGAACCATATAAGTGCAAGAGGAAGTGGTGACACCCTGTGAGGAGGAGGAAGACACAGAAATAATACAATTTCAATTAAAGGAAGATGTGCAAATTCTAACAAATAATTGGAAGATGTGTCAAATAGAAACAGAAAAGAACATAATGGCTGAAATTATGATCTATGACCAGAAAGGGATCAATACAAAGAAGTTATCAATTCCATCAAGCTTGTGTGTATTAAAAGGAGGCACGGGAACCATACCAATGTTAAATGCAACCAAAAACATAGTTAACATAAAAAAGGACACCTTGAAACTAAAAGGGAAGAAAGTGAAAACTGAAAAAACGATGCTAAACAAAGCAATCAACATAGTAGAGGAAGAAGAAGAATATCAAATACTGGAAGTGAAAGATGAAAAATATCAGCATCTGCGTGAAGAGGAAAGAATAAAACTAATAGAGATACTGAAAAAACACGCCAAAATATTTAATTATGGTGAGATAAGTGTGGGCAAAGCAGTGGGAGAGACACACAAAATAGTGAAAATGATAGAAGAACCAATAAGACTGCCATGCAGGAAGGTCCCTGAACACTTAAAAGAACACTATAACACAATTTGGAATGAATTGATAGATAACAAAATAATAAGGCCAAGCGAGAGTCCATACACTGCGCCAACTGTCTTTGTGAAGCAAGGAAATAAATATAGACTCTGAATCAATTTCCAGAAACTAAACAATATTACTAAAAATGATGCTTATCCACTTCTGAGAATAGAAGACATCATATATGAAGCCAGTAAGAATAAATACTACACTTGTATAGATTTATGTAAAGCTTATTGGCAGGTGCCAATGGAGCCAAAGGACATTGAGAAAACAGCATTTATAACGCCATATGGGCTATTTGAATGGATGTATATGGCTTTGGGATTATGTAACGCCCCAGCCACATTGCAAAGATATGTAACAAAAGTTCTGAAACAAAATAATAAGAAAATCGAAAAAGGGATAAGTGCATACATAGACGACATACTAATTGCAAGTGAGACAATTGAGGAACATCTGGATAAACTGGACAGAACCCTGAAAATCCTGTATAATTCAGGGTTACGTGTTAATGGGAAGAAATACGAAATTCTAAAAGAACAAGTAGTATTCCTGGGGAGACAAATTAGAAAGGGTGAAATACAAATGAAAAATAATGCCAAAGAAATGATACAAAATATCAGCAGTTCGAAAACAAAAAAGGATCTACAGCAAATTATGGGTTTTATAAATTAATATGGATCATTCATAGCCAATGTGGCTCATAAAACATGCAAAATGACAGTGTTACTTAAAAAGAATAAAAGCTTTGAGTGGACATGGAGAGAACAAGAACAATTAGACAACATAAAAGATGAATTAAGTAAGATGCCATCATTGAATACCCCCAAGTNATGGAGCCAAAGGACATTGAGAAAACAGCATTTATAACGCCATATGGGCTATTTGAATGGATGTATATGGCTTTGGGATTATGTAACGCCCCAGCCACATTGCAAAGATATGTAACAAAAGTTCTGAAACAAAATAATAAGAAAATCGAAAAAGGGATAAGTGCATACATAGACGACATACTAATTGCAAGTGAGACAATTGAGGAACATCTGGATAAACTGGACAGAACCCTGAAAATCCTGTATAATTCAGAGTTACGTGTTAATGGGAAGAAATACGAAATTCTAAAAGAACAAGTAGTATTCCTGGGGAGACAAATTAGAAAGGGTGAAATACAAATGAAAAATAATGCCAAAGAAATGATACAAAATATCAGCAGTTCGAAAACAAAAAAGGATCTACAGCAAATTATGGGTTTTATAAATTAATATGGATCATTCATAGCCAATGTGGCTCATAAAACATGCAAAATGACAGTGTTACTTAAAAAGAATAAAAGCTTTGAGTGGACATGGAGAGAACAAGAACAATTAGACAACATAAAAGATGAATTAAGTAAGATGCCATCATTGAATACCCCCAAGTATGATAAAGAATTTATCCTGGATTGTGATGCGAGTAATGTTGCTATAGGAGCATGTCTAGGTCAAATAAAAGATGGCAAAGAAGTGCCAATACAGTTTTTTAGTCGTAAGTTGAAACAAAGTGAAGAAAACTATGGCTAATGAAGCTGGAAATGTTGGCATTAGTATAAAGTATAAAGAAATTTTGATACTTTTTAACAGGCCAAACATTTAGATTAAGAATGGACAATAGTGGTTTAGCATGGCTAAAAAAGTTTTTGGGCGATAAATCATCAATTGTATCAAGATGGATTGAATACTTGAATGAGTTTAGATTCAACATAGCGCATCGGAAAGGAACGTTGCATAAGAATGCCAATTTTTGGACAGTGCTGCTAGAATATCAAAGAGATATTGAAAAAGTAGATGGTGAAAAGAAACAATTTCAGTTTATGCCGCATAATGAGTACACAGAGTTACCTGATATTAATGCGGACAAAAAGGGAAATACAATAATGCCAATAATTATTAAAGAGGAAATAACCAAAGGAGACATAATCGAAAAGCAGAAAACTGATATAATTCTCAGGGATATATGAGAAAAGATGTATGATGACAATTGGGTGTTGGGAAAAGAAGCCAACAGTTATTTCCAAAGATACAAATGGAAGTTGAACATCAAGGGACTTTTGTACATAGAAGGAAAGACGTTAAGGATAGCAATTCCTGAATATTACAAAAGAGAATTTGTTAGGAAGGTGCATGAAAATGGACACTTAGGTATAATACAGACAGAAAAAACCTTTAACACTTGATTTATAACAACGAGTATTAGAAAAACAGTCAAAGACATTATTAATAAATGCAATACATGTCTGATAAACAATAAGAGTCATTTTCCAGTACAAATTGCACCACTTGAAAAAATAATTGCGACAGCACCTAATGAAATTGTGCATGTAGATCCAGAGAAATTATCACAGGATGATGAGGGGTATCAGTACATATTGGTATTGGTGGACAATTTTATGAAATACACTTGTATGATACCATTAGATTCAACAATGGCAAAAATAGTAGCTGACAAGATTATGAAAGAATGGATTTTAAAATTTGGACCAATGCAAACAATCATATCAGATAGAGGAGTACAGTTTGAAAGTAAATTGTTTGAAGAGATGGCTAAATTGATGGAAATATTAACTGAACAGACAATGGCATACCATCCACAGGCAAATGGTGTGGTGGAAAGGTTAAATAGAACTATGATTAAATTGATACAAGTCTTAACATCAAGAATTGGAGGTAGAGACTGGAGAGAAGTAGTAGAAATAGTAGAATATTTTTACAATACTTCAGTGCACTCAACAACGGGGATGACTGCATACAAAGCCATGTATGGCAGAGAAGCAGCGATGCTGATATCAATGCAATACCATATGTACTCTGAAAAACCAGACAATGATTACATAAGGAAAATTAAAGATCAGATAACTGGAATTCATGAGGCAATGTGCCACAATACGAAAAAATCTGCGATAAGACAAGAAAGAAATTTCAATAAAAAGATATATGGTGAACCACACAGGGTAAAGGACAAGGTTTACACATATACTCTAATGAGAATACAAGACGTGAATCAAGTGAGAAAACTTAAAACACAGTGGTCAGGGCTATTCACAATCACACAAACACTACCAATAATAACTATACACTTAATGATGGGAGAATATTACACTTTCAAAATTTAAAACAAGCAATGGTAAATATAGATCAAGTAATGCTTGATAAAAATGCAGAATTTAAAATTATACAAGTTGATGATGGCATATATGATGAGATGGACAAGTTGGACAGTGTGCATGAAGAAGAATTCCAAGAGGAATATAGACCTGAGAGAGGTGAACTGGAAGTCAAAAGGAGAATAATGCCCCAGAGGGCAGTAAAAAATAAAACAAGATATAACCCTGAAATATGGGATATTAATTTAGTAACTGAATTTAGGAAAAATGAAACGAACAATACAACAATCACCAATGAAAGCCAGGAGGGTAAGAAGGAAGAAGACTCCACAAACTGATCGTCAATTAAATGATGTGAGGACGGAGGAAACATCAACAAGTTCTACTACCAAAACTAGGTCTCTGCAATCTGATTGCCAATTAAAGGGTATGACAATGGAGCATATGACACCAACAAATAAAAGAAGAAAAATAAGAAGGAAGTCTCCTCAATCTGATTACTGGTTAAAGGGTATGAGGATGGAGATAATGAAAGAAAAATCACCCTCTATCAAAAGTCAAGTAAAGGGCAGGCAGGTAAACAAGGGCCATCAGCATGATACTGATCCCCAATTAAAGGGCGTGAGGTTGGAAACAACCTAAATTATGCACACTCCCCTTCAACATCCAGTTGTACTCAATGCCAATTAAAGGGAAAGAGGAAACAGCATCAACAAGTACTTGATGCCAATTAAAGGGCAGAGAGGAAACAGCATTATCAACCATGAAAAATTGGGAAACACAGCTGATAAGTGATGACTCAGACATGGATACATCAGAGATACCGTCAACAAGTTCACTCCCCATGACAACAAGCTCAGGTATATTCTCATACTGACAAACATCTACCGCAACAAAATCATCATGATTGGAAGAGAGGGAAAGTTGAATGACTAAGATAGGAAAGGAGAGAATTCACCCATACTTTATCACTAACTGGAAAATGAGGTACAACTCATATGACAATTTGTCACTAGAAACAAAACAATTGATAAGAGGTACCACATCTACAAAAGAAAATGAAAGTTATGCGATTCTGATAGTAATCAATAAGAAGAACTGTCCGACATGTAATATGATAATAGCGTACACAGCAGAAATGAAGGAGCAATTCAACAGGCCTTATTTTAAGAGCACAGTACACATCACGTTCAATGAACAGTTCACTTTAAAAGATGTACAGAAATTAACAAAAAACAGAGAAAAAATCATAGCAGAGTGTGAACAGGTAAACTTGGACAAAAAGCATTTAACAGTGGTACACTTTGTGAAAAATAACAAAATTGCAGTCAAATATAGAAGAAACGCTAAAAGCAGCCAAAAAGTATAAGATGAGAGTAATAATCATGGTTACTCAAAAAGAGGAGGAGATTCCGAGATTCATAAAAGAAATGAAAATAAAGTTGGACAACTTATTCATGCTGAATAGTGGAACACTGAAAATTTCTGAGCTCATAAGGATGGACCTACAAATCAATGAAATGGCTCCAGTGGAAAGAATCATGGTAGAACCAAAGATTGTGATCAATATGTATTACCAAACGAGAACAGTGGAATTGTTAGGAATGAGCAAAGATTTGGAAGAAACCAGCAATATATTTCTAAATGTAGTTTAAATCAGACGCCCAAACATTTAGAAAAAATAGCAAGAGTATGGTAAGAGATCAAAGCAGATAAACTGATCCACAAAGAATGGCTGACAATCAAGATGAGATCACCAACAAAGAAATACCACAAAAGCATAGAAGCAGTGTTGTATGATATTAAACGTGCGTATGAAATGGAGGCCAAACGAATATGGATACTAGCAATTGCATTAACAAGTAACAAAAAATTGGTACTACCTATGATGAGGAAAGAGCGGAGACAAATAGCCAGACAAAAGAAATATGAAATAACTATTGCATCTATTCCCACAAATATAAAATAATGGCTGCTGCAAAATGTTGAAATGTTACCATTATCACCCATGAAAAAAGTGCAGCAAGGGTTTGAAAAACACTTTACAAGATTATTTACGCAACAACATACACTGGGAAGACCAAGTGTAATAGAACTCTCTAATAAGACAGGCATTTGTCCGAGTGAAATTGATATACTAACAGATGAAACCAAGAAGTATATGTGGGGAGCAACTTCTAACATGAAACTATGAGCACTCAAATGTCAACTGTGGCTCACAACACATAATCTGATGAGAAGAGAACACGCAGATACACTACAAACAATAAAGTTAGTAGAAGAAAAGAAGGTACATGAGGTGGTAACAAAAGAAATAAGAAAATATTTAAAAGATTATCCCCAATGTGCATACAGTAAAATCATAAAGTGATCAGAGACAATGCAAAAGGAAGGAAAAAATTGTCCTATTGAAATCATTGAAATGGTAAGCAAAAGTAAAGAAGAAATGGAGATTGAAGAAAGATTACTGCAATCCACAAATATTGCTCTAACTCCTAATACTCAAAGAGTGATTGATAAAGTCAATTTAGAAAAATGGGGCGAGCCAGAACCAAGTGAGCTTTCGTGGGTGGATACTGATGATGAAAGATTATTGGTAGAGATTATGGTTTGAAGAGAACGTACAAACAACATAGTGCAAAGAATATTTGGTGAGGTATATGAACATGAGACAAAATTGTTAATCAAATTATTGTGTACAGAGGCATTCACACAGAAAGAGATTGATGAAATGCTACAACCACAAAACCAAATTGCTGTGGATATTGAATGCATTACTTCAAAAATGGTGATAAGACAAGAAACAGCGCAAAACTTAATGAAGAATGGATTATCAGACACATTCTGGGAGAATATCAAGAAAGCTAAAAACAATTACCCAGCAACATTTGGGATGGCAATGACCGCAGAAATGGAAGGCACATATAAGCATATAGAAGAAAAAACAATGACAACACTTTTGAAATGCACGCCACCACCGACAATTTCCATACCAATGTTGTTAACAACATGGAGACTAAAAGAGAAAAAGGCAGTGAAGGTGATGTGGCATGAAGAGAATACTTATGTGAATAATCAACAGGCAGCTGAACATATTGTAAATGATAGTGAAGAATGATAACAAAGAGAGGATCTTTATAGAAGTTCAAGTAACATCATATGATTTGTATAGTGAAGGAGAACAGATATACAGGCAGATACAAAAAGTCCAGAGCAAAATTGAGAAACGATCCACACAGACAGTAATATTATTCTCAGGAATAAATGACATCATGTGGGGAGAATTATGGAGCTCACAATACCAGTATTATGATGTCATGCAGTGAGTTGAAATAATTATGATGGTAAGATTGGGGAAAAACAACCCAGAAGACATAAGTGAAGAAGTGATAGAGAACATAAGTGCTTTCTATGATGAAGCATCAATATCTAAATCAATAAGATCTACTTATGAATTCTTTTACCCAAATACAACAATTCATCCTGATCTAGTGCATACTAGTAGAATCAATGCAATTATGACATCTATGGTAACTATAAAGGGACTGAGATTATACCAGAAATATTATGAAATATTCAACAAAAAACTCAACAAATTGAGAAGCATGTGCACAATATCAAAATCACTGAAGAATCTGTCATTTCTCAAACATAAAAAGATGTTAACATCTGAAAAGGACGCAGTGCTAAAACTCACAAAGGAGGAGCAATATGAGAAATTCAGTTGGGAGATGAAAGAAGCTAATAATATCATTAAGAGGGCTGCTGAAATGGTACATGGAGAATGAGTAGTCATCCTTAATTAGCAATGCTGGAGGAGGAGTATGACATAATCAATCAAGATATCATGTGTGGTCAAAATGAGAGAAGGAATGGATGAAACCAAGACTAAAAATATAATGATGATTATAATAATTAATATGTAAAACACATGATATGATTGATTATTTAATTTTGTAAATTGTTTTGTGCAGCTATATTTAAATTATGTTCAACAGTATTTGGCAAAACAATAGATAGCCAAACAGTGTACTCTAATTAATGCTGATGTTGTGTAATTAATAGCAGAACTGTAAACCAAGGGAAAACTGTCAACAAGAACAATTAAAGAGGTACTAGTGAAGTGTTTGCTTATTTACTACAAAGTGTTATAAATATGTTGAAAATGATATAGTTACTGATGAACAAATTTAGTTTGGATTTACTTTTTCTCTTGTCAGGTTATTTTATATGCTGATGAAAAGCTAAACATTCTGTAGCATCATCCAAAAGGCAACTAAAGCTGAATAACATCGAATGATTATTAATTGAAATTAATTGTAAAAATTTAGTTAATGAACTTTAGTTATTTTTGTAAAATGCAACTAAGATTTAATATTGGTCAAAATAAGAAACTTGTTAGCTGATCAAGAAATAATTGACAAATTAAATTGAGCAAACTAACGCTTACGTATGAACAGCCATATTGGCAGACGAATCATTTGAATTTTAAAATCTGCAGGTACTTTTTGTAGAAATTTTATAAATAGCTTTGATTCAACCATAATTTTGATGAACAATAAATTCTTCGGAGTTTGTTTAATTTTCATTTCTACTTTA
>CABFPE010000897.1:155401-168380 GCA_900660155.1 Hofstenia miamia | reverse complement strand
ATATATATCTATATATATATATATATATATACATAATTAGATGTAATTTAATATTAATTATTGTAAACAGTGTGTTTTAGAGCATTCTTATTAAAAATTATTTTTTATAATTGATGTATTCTATTAGCATTTCCTTTTCATTCCTTTGCAATGTTGGACGTAAATGTATTTATTTCCGCTTACTTTCCTTTTTACATGGTAATTGATTAATCACAATATTCGTAGTCGTATGACTTTTTGTTATTACGTAATTAAGCTTTAAATTCAAGTGTTGAACTGCACTGTCAAATTATACCATGTTAAGCAATTTCAAATAACTTTGATGTTTTTTATATTGCTTACAAATTCTTACTCACTCTATGGTGATTATGTGTAGTTAGTCGCTATTTTAGCAACAAACATGCCTGTCAACTGCCCTCCTTAGTGCTTCATTGTTTATCTATTTTTGTAACAACTTTACTTAGCATAATTATATTTTACGAAGATTGAAGATGACGCNGCAAAAATAGTGGGTAGTCAGCATAGTCAAAATTGAAAATACATAAAAACATGAAAATGTGTTGTTTAAGAGGTAGAGGCAGTTTTTTAAAACCCCTTTTTCAAAAATTTAAAAACTTTTTATCGCTCCGCCCTAATATATATATATATATATATATATATATATATAATCATTTTTATATTCATTTTTATATTTAGCAATCAAGTCTGATGGCGAAGACTGATTAGACATTAATTTACTGTAATTTTACTGTAATTTAATCATAATTTAGTTTATTTAGGTAGACAAGAAAGTTTCTCTTGAAATGCTGATCAGTTTTATTGATTTTAATTAATTTTAATTTACATGATTAAAACAGTTTACATTATATTAATTGTTTTGCTTAGATGTTGTAACTACTTCATTCACACTAGAGTTGCAGAAATGTTCTCTATATTCAAGTTAGTCNTGTAGTTAGTCTCTATTTTAGCAACAAACATGCCTGTCAACTGCCCTCCTTAGTGCTTCATTGTTTATCTATTTTTGTAACAACTTTACTTAGCATAATTATATTTTACGAAGATTGAAGATGACGCGTATCTAAAGTCTAAAACAATATATTTTGCATTTCATCTATCCAATCTACAAATAATTTGAACAAATTTAATTCTGGTTTGAGTAAATGATTATACCTATTCTGCTGTCGAATGACAGAACCCCTTAATTCCACAATTTGAAAAATTACCTTTTTGCAGCAAATGTATTAGGAACACTTTGTTAAGTCGCCAAATATTGGAATTGTAACTTTAAAAAACTTGAGTTCAGCGTGGTAAAATGACTAGAAGATTACCATCGAATAAATTTTTTTAATAGAATGTTTATGCATGTTTGGTATTTTTTTATCATTATTATCATTTTAACCTTTTCACTGCATCTGGAAAATATGTGATGCACCACACGCGTGTTGTTTTATAAATGAAACTTATTACTATAGTGTTATTTTCTATGCTAAATGTATATATTATCGGTCTAACAATGGTTCATTAACAGATGCCAGACAATATTTTTTAAACTAAGCGATATCGCCTCTAAAATGCTATCTTTCAAATGTGATATCCCATTGTGCATGACATGTTTTAGTAAACATCATACTACTCAGAAAATTTAGGCTAGAATTTTTTGAATCATTTAACATCTTAATAGTATTTAAGTGTAAAATAACAATTTAAATACTTATTTTCATTTCTACAACAACCATACTATAATTGAATCATTATTAAACCACATCAAGATATAAATTCATTTTAGTGCCATTTCTCCTTTTATGTTCATAGGTGCCGCTTTTGGAAATTTTTATCTCATATTAGAAAATATGTTTAATGTGGATGCATTTGTATTATAAGAGTTGTCCACAATTAGTTTGTTTTTAGATATTTCTTCAATGAATTAAAGATGGAAAGCATTGTCAACTCGTTCCTCCTTCTTGTACCATTCAATCGCCAAAAGTCACTCATCAACTATCATCACATTGATTCAACCGATTTCTTCAATTTTAAATTTAGAAATGTTTTCAAGGTAAAGTGATTTGGAAATCTTTACGAGTTCAAAATATATGCCCATGTCTGCAAAAATAAATTATTCAACATATCAATTCTTTTCTAGTTTATAGTCAACATTTCGATGAATTTGTTTAGTCTACGATAGAAAAATTGCATCACTGGTTTTAAATACCGGTCGATTTTTTCTCAGAAAATCAGTCTTTTTATTTCGTAGTTTTAGTTTTATCCTTAATCAAATAGTTTCAACTATTTTATGATTTTGCGTAGAAGAAAAAGTTAAAAAACGTCATCATTAATTTCAATGCTGAGGACGTTAATTTTCGTTACATAAATATGGGCGTATCAGTTTCCAACACATCTGTATATCTCTTTTTCATTATTAAGAGTTTGTTTTTGCTTGTTACAATGTTTCATTAAACAATGCAGCATAACATTGCAAAAGGAAACATTGGATCATTAAATACTAATCTTTGATCCATTTTAATATTTTCTATAATTAAATTGTAGCATTCATCTCTTTGAAGCACGCTGTCTGACTGCAGCGCACTAAATGTGTCGAATTTAGAAAGATATATTGCTCTACTAGGGAAAATTATGGATGATTTAATAACCTCTTAAATGAAAGCATTGTTTGTTCGCATAGCTAATCATTAGTAACTACCAGTAAAAAGTAATCGTTGAGGCTTTCTTTAGGCTCTTTAAAAGTTATTTTTATAATACTTTAAGCTATGTGATTAAAGTACTGGAGTGCCTCAAGATACATGTTAAAATTTTGTATTCATTTAAAATCTTTACATAGGGCTTGCAAATGCTATACAAATGTATATCCCACTTAATTTTGATGTTCAATGATTGGTTCCATGAAACTGTAAGCCGCTGCTATAAGGCAGCTAAAACTGTAAAAAATAAGGAACAGTCGATCGATCACCATAGCAACGAATGTCCAATCCTCGCTTACTTTGCTGTATTCGTCACTCATACGGAAGTGGTCAACTATATAATCAACGCATTGCACCGCGGTGTCCAAATCGCTTGCCTGTCGACCCGGCTGCTCTTCTTCCATTCCCGAGTCCGATCCAGTATCAATACATGAGTCCACATAATCGCGATTATTCTAAATTAAAAATTTATTTAAATTTATCCTGCTAGATTCGGTAAACAAGCAACACTCATCAAAATTGAATAGGAACCAAATCAATACTACCAAAATGATTTAAATTCGTTGTTTATTTATTTATTGACAAGTGTTGTTTTTTTACTTCATTGTAATTTCATGACAATTTCTTCTGCGTTTTTTATTGTTTCTTACTTGATAAATCAATCTATACAAATATACCACGTATACCGATTTAATAAGAAAATTTTTTAATACAATGCAGTTTTCATTGCCCGCTGAATTTTAGCGCTGAATGGGTTTACTATTATATAGTGTATTGACCTAGTACTTGTGTATAGCGATAGCTGTTACTTGAAAATACATTCTTGACACTTCTCAAAATTCTTGCGAGCACTTGATGTTTGAATTAGTTGATATCTTCGGTCTAGCGTTTGGCTTTTATATCATTTAATTCAAAAAGATCACTTTCTCCATAGTATCCAAATTCGAGATTGATATTTAGGCTGTACCAGCCACATCGGCAGAAAATGAAGGCATTTTCATTAAACCAGGAATAATGCTAGGCCCACTTAGAGTGAAGCTAATTACACAGACATAGCTGTAATAGGATTATTGATGTTATTCTTGATGATATTATGAAGCTACTTTAAATCCTTGGTGGTAGGTGCATTGACCATGACAACACACCACTGCCCGAAGAATTGCCGCGTCTGAAGAGCTCCATAGTTTGCTGCGATCCTGGGTTTTTGCTGAATAATTGTTAAAACACACTTGAGAAAAATTGTTCAAGTATTTGGAGCTACTTGATATTTGATCAATGCGATACTTGTCAATACCCCTGCGACTAATATGTCCAAGTTAATGCTGTCATACTTGGAAACTGTTGGTTTTTATCCAAACCCCACATATCTGACGGTTGTTACCCATATTTCTCAAATTAATAGGAATATGTAATATCAATAATAAGTATTGCGCAATATATACTATAGGGTATAGCAATGAAAAGGCAATTATTTAGTTACTTCGTATCAAAAAATTTGCATACTTTTATAAACTTTAACATTCCAATATATTAATACCAACCATCATCGCATCCAAATGCGTACATAATATTTTTTCTGGGTCAAAGGGTCTTGGTTTCAACCTTTGGGGCGTGCAGCCTCCCCCTTAGCTGCGCTACTGATGTCGTCCCAACCTTTCTTCCATTTCTGGATGCTAGCCTTGGGTTTAAGGATATTTCAGGTTATTCTTAGAATAATAATTGCGCCTAAAATTCCTTCGTGCAATTGAAATGTATGAGAGAAATTGTATTGCTAATTTCATTAAAATTGGCATTTAAATCATTTGTGAATACCGCGTATCTCATGTTGATGCGGATTATACTGCTAATTCTTTATAGAATTCTGCATTGGTTTTTTATTTAATGAATTCCTTGAGTTGGCTCTTTGTTAGCATTGCCTTTGGAAAATGTGCACGTCAAAATATCTTAGATTCGCAGTTACGATTAGTATAAGCGCATACATGCCACTGCAGATGTGGTAATTAATTTCTAATATTACAATGTCAGATTATGCGATAAATTACGCAATTGTAGTTGTGTCTGTCAGAATAACCTTGTTTCACATCTAATTTTCTATTTATAAATAATATTTTTACTGTGGAATATTTTTAAATATACGTTTGTGAAACTGTAAGACATTCTTTTATCGGCCTGGCAACTTCTTTTTACTGTATTGGTGCTACCTTGTACATGGAGATGCACCGTGGAAATAAAACATTCATGTAATATATGGTTTTTTTCAAATTGCACTTAAATACTACGCCTAGCTTAGAAATTAGCAAATGCTCATTGATAAATTGATATCCCACAAAAGTTTTAGGTTCAACGGATATTACTCTAATTTCTTAGGCCTTCAGGGTTGCTGCCATAACATCTAGCGATACAACATCTCCATATATATGGCCAACTTTGTATATTTAGAAAATATATCATTTAATATAATCATATTTTATTTAATATTCTTAGAATAATTTCAAAATTTCGAGATGTTACATTATATATATATATATATATATATATATATATGAAAAAAATGGGTGGAATTCTGCAGAAAAAATTGCTGTATGACATTGGATGGTTGTGGATCGCTTTATTTATTACAATTCCAACTGTTTGGCTACGTCCGGCTGAATTATTCACTACATTGTGGAGTATTTATACTTAGGTTGCCATTTTCAATAAAATTTATTTTTGTCCTAAAAGAGTGTTTTAAATAATAGTCTGTACATCCATTGCATTTTTTCACAATCATGCTGGTACATATCGACAATATAATTTTTTATTTCTTAAGCGTACTTAGCGACGTAATATATATATATATATATATATATATATATTTGACATAAAATATGTTGTATTTAGCAAACTTGTTTGAGACTTGTTTGAAGCCCATAGGGTATCCAAGAATTCTTTGCTCTGCTAATATAGGATGCTAAATCAGACAGTGCAGTGTGTTGAATCATGAGCAGTATTGTTTTCAATTCGTTTAACTTGAATGAATTTATTAGTGTTTCCAGTCTTAATACTATTATTGTATGCCCGTGGCGACTACTTTCTTATCATTAAATCGCAGTAAATGCATGTCGCCTTGCTGTTGCGGCCTAAAAAGCATATATTTAAATTTAAGCAGTGTAATTGTTTCAACTTATTTTGCAATTTTTTATACTACTGTTGGGAATTTGTGCTTACATTACATATTCATTTATCCTAACATTGTTATCCAACTCATTATTAAAATGACGACTAATGTTTCCTATTAATGCTACAACAAATGCGATTCTTCAATTTTCGGTATGGAATGAGTTCAAGACAAGCCGGTCAGCTATTTTGACTCACAGCCGGACCCTTGGTATTGTAATTCATAACCTGGTCCACGGGTCAGGCAATGATTGACCCGGCTGGGATTGGGTAGACTCGTTTGCCATCTGAACTTAATACAAAGCTCCTGAGAATCACCGCTTCCTGACCATAAATTAACACCACGTCTGTTCATTGGAATCCACTTGGAACTGAGAGACGATGCCCAACGCTCGATTATTCTTCAATATCATTATTTAGGAAATAGTGGAAGAGCAAATGACGTCATTATAGGGGTGCACTTTGCTTTCCTTTAAATTGATTTGTTGCAATACTATGTTTGCATGTAGGTATTTGTGATTAGGGTTTATGCGATTCTTATTTCAAAATTTGTTCCGTTGTTTCTCTAAACATCTTGCAATCCAAATTTTTGGTATGAAATCATCGGATCAGATTTTTCCCTTATTTATTCCCCCTATTATGTGAAGTACAGTACATCACCGATTATCCGTTTTTCGATTATCCGGCTGCTTTGGCAACTTCTCTTGTTTTCTCGCATTTAAGTTTTAGTTTATTGTTCCATTCATTTTGTTATCTAGACATAGCCTCTTAGATCAATAAATTCAATGGCAGAACGTATCTGACTTTCCAAACCTCTAGTTGTACATGTAATGTTTTTACCTTGATGTTAAATATTGGCAAGGCCGAAACCATCGCTAAATAATAGCCCGAAAATCTGAATTTCACAGTTTGTGTCATTCTATGCTTATAACCTGAATATTTAGTATTATTAAGAGCTAGATTTCATGGATATATACAATTTGGATTATCCAGTCTTTTCGGACTATCCGGCCCATTTTCTGTAGCCATCCACTAAGTACATGACGGATAATCGAGGATGCAGTGTAACTGTGTAACCTCAACATGTTCAAGATTTTGTGCTAAATTCTATTTGAAATGAATTGGAAATTTGTCGGTAGAAGAAAGGTCATTCTCTCCTAGTCTTCCTGTACTTGATTCGAAAAATATTTACCATAATGTGAATTTGCGGTGCATTAACACTTGGTTGAGACAATCCGTGCATTTCAAGAAACCGATTCAATTTTCTCATATTTCGCTCAGCTCTTGTTGCTGGTCTCTCCATTCCAATGAAACGAGGAACCTTTTCAATTAAGATTCTTCTTACCCAATCTAAAAAGAGCATGTTAAAAATATTGTTTTTTGGAAACAGGAATATTTAATACATATAAATTGAAAGCATTGGCTATTTGCTTTAGACGTTCTAGCACTAGAAGTCTATTAAAGCGTCTGTCGTCTAACACAAGCATATTTTTAAATATATCTTTTAAATGAAATGATTAAAAATTCATTTCTCGCTAAAATATTTCTCTGAAAATACATTGCTCTAAAGTCAGTGCGCGAATTGCCGTTTCTAACTTCCATTCATTGGAGGCATCTTGTATGCCTTTATTTTTAATAGAATTTCATATTGCTCTTTAGAGATCATAAGTATATCGATTTTAAAATCCCCTTACTATTATTTCAAATATACTAAATTCCGTTCAAGAAAGACTGATAGACATTGAACTGAGGCTCTTTAAAAAACCAATCTTTATTGAAATTGAAACATTTCTCTAAAAGTCTTCTTGTTTTTCTCAATATATTCGTTTTGCTTAATTTCTATATTTGTGATCTCTTCTTTAGGACTTTATTAATACGAACTTAGGTGTGGAAGCTCCTAAATAGCTTGTAGACTGCTTACCCTTTCTAAGGTCAAATTACTAGTGGTCCACATTAACTCTAACTTATCTTTAAACTATTTATAACTTATTAATCGTTAAAAATTGAAACATGACGTTTTCTTATCAATCAAATTGGAATCTATTTAATCTAAGAAGTCCTTAGAAAAGTAAACTTCAGTTTTTTAAAAAAAATAGAATGTTTTTTCATTTTGATGTAGTTGAACTACTCAACCAATTTTACATGAAAGTTTATTTATGTTAATTTTATTTCGCTCAAAATTTACCACAGAAGGTGTGTGCAGCCTGTACTAAAAAAAATATATCAACTAATATAATTTAAATCATAATTGATGATTTTCTCAAGATTTCAAAATATCTGGTTTGTATTATAATAATTAACTACATTTCAAAGATGTTGAGTTGGTTATGGTTAGTGTTTGCCGCAATATCTTAGCGAAGAGACGTTTTTTCTAGATTTCTGTTCCAATTGCCGCTACTCTTTGATGTTAAATGGCAGACAAAATATATTTTTCAAATGGAAATAAGGAATCGATTCAATTAATGGCTTGCTTTTGTTAAGCTATTTTAAGATTATTTCGTTTTAATGACCTATTCAAAATTTTTTCAATAAATTTACAAATTAATACAATGCATTCTATGAATGTTTGTTAGATTTAAAATATGCTTTCGCGTAGATAAACGTGACTATTAACTATCTATTCGCACACCACTAAAAGAGCTTTTCCATGTTTCAGCTCTTCGTCAAATTGATTTCAGGCGATGGATTGGCGAAGTGTTGAAATAATTGCAACTTCGCCGTGATGCAATTGCTTTCAAAATTTTATAAAATGACTTTTGCTTTCTTATCACTTATTAAGATTTTTATTTGCATTACAGACATTATCTGGTTAGTTTTCAATTATTTGAGTGGAATTCTGATATTTCAGCTTCGCAACTTTTTTATTGTGACTCGAACATCTCAATTTTGTTTTCATTTAACAAGATAAATATGTTCCGCTCGAGGCGTAGTAACATTAGATTTGTGAACAGAATATTTAACGGTTCTTATTCTTATCAATAAATTTCTTTCATTGGATACATGTTTTTTTCATATTTATTACTGTTTTATTCAATGAAATGACATGGTTTGCTTCTATTATTCTAGTCCTAAGCATTTTACATTTTTAGAATAGTTTTTAATTATGAAATTTGGTGCAACGGTTAATAATAAAGCTAGTCTTGCATATGTGTTCCAAAAGACTATATTTAAAACGTTGGATAGCGTGTTTAAACTTGTAAAAAATCACATTCTATTTACAAATTATGGTTAGAATTAGGTTTAGTGGTTGTTGGCTTCAACTGAGATTACATACCAACGAGTAGGCACACCTTTAAAATCCCATGAAACCACTAACACTTACAATTTATCAACCTTGTATCGATTTCATGCAACAATAAATACTTTTTATAAAATTCTTATAGACTTGTTCTACATCATGCAAAATACATTTCAGTGTTCACAATGGCGAGTTAACCTCATTTTTATGAATGTAGAATCTTAGCAGACAAGACAAATGTATTTGATTTAATGCAGTCAGGGTATAATAGAAAATAGTATTTTATGAATATTTCGACAACCAATGCTTGATTGCAGTTAGCCAATTTTTGAATGACTCTGGGGACATTGATTTTTTCAAAGTTACCTGGCATTTTGTTGGTATCTGGAGCACGATAATGCACATTGACAACAATAGCAGTGCTAAGTACAGAGAGAGAAGAGAGAATCATGCTGCAAAAAATGTATTGTAATAGAATAGGCACGTAGTCTCCACTGGCTGATATAAACTTTGAGCAAAGCATCAACGGTAGTGTTAATGATAAAACGATGAAAATTGAGAGGCCCAGCTTCTCGCCGGCGTCCACTGGTAAATAAAACACCTAAATGTGTCTGGAGTAATTTGTTTTGTTTTTTATAGTATGCTGCTGCACCATTCATTCCCTTGGGATTTACTCGTTCCAGCCTCGTAGGATTAGAGCCAGGATTGGTCTGTTTAAAACCACTTATAGAAAACAAATAAAACACGTTTAATATCTTTAAAAAAAGCCTATGTTTATTTTCAACCTATTGGTTTAGCTCTAACTTTTAAAACTTGAAGGCTATTTCATTTAGGAACGCTGACTTGCTCATTTGCGTTTGGAGTTTATATCCAGGTTGATAGGCACGGCTGTCCTATACAGGCAACTCAACAAACTAACGTTTTCTATTGACATTTTTGTTACCTCTACATTGTTCAAGGAATTAAAAAACATAAAAAACTGTTTTTTACAATGAAAAACGTTTTGAACTTTTTCTCCAAAAAATCCAAAGCTCTTAACCCTGTTTGGAGCTAAGTATTTCAGTGGACTGAGATTAACATGCGACTGGGCGATAAATGTGCATGGGACCGCTGATTTCTAATATTGTTCTTTATGTTTAGAAATTTTAGCCAAAATCGAAGTTAGGCCGTAGAACCACATGGGACTAAAAAATTTCATGGAACTAGTATGGTATTAAATTAAACTAGGACCAATATTTTTCTCACACCATCTTTACATTTTTTCAAAATCAAGCTATCATTTATGGCACTAAACTGTAAAATGTTCTGTAATTTAATTTTTAACTGTTTAAAATTCAATATCAGAAAGAGTCTAAAGCTAGTTGTATAGAATATTCATATTATTTTTATAATTGATTAAACTCTTATTCACTCAATAAGATGGACAGCAGTAGTTTTTCAATTTTAATTGAGTTTTTGATAATCCCAACAATCAATTATTTATCTAATTTTGACATTTCCCACATTTGTATATATTTCCTGTTTTGTGAAGTAATTGCGAATTACAGAATTAGCATAAATCTATGTTATGTCATGATCCAAATATTACTTTACCCTGGTTCAGTTTTTAAAAACGTTTAAGTAATTGTTTAGGAATGTATGTGTCCAAGAGACGTACTCATGAATGTCAACTTTCCGAAATTAACTCCACTAACTTATGCAACATCTTTAAAGAGATGCTTTTCTTAAGGTTTTGAAAAAAGCTTTTAAAACGTCTAATCTCATCTTAATTCTATTTACATATTTCATTCGCTAAACGAATGCGAATGGTTTTTTCCATCAATCGTTAGAGTTTAATGCTACGCAACTGTCAAACAATTGAAGTTAATGAGGAAGGTGAAATCAAATGAAGAGACTTCGCTCTGTCAATTATCTATTAACGCCGCACTCAAGTCGTTTATTTAATACATTAACAATTCTTTTCCAAATAGGTCAATGCATAGCTAGTTTATGTACCGTTTATTAATAATAAGGGAGGTACTTCGTTTAAACGAGTTCAATTCAACATTTGATTTATTGTTGATTTTCGCTATCGCTGAACACTGCTACGTAGACAGTTTTCTACTGGGTTGTCCTTATGGAACTTATCTTTCGCAACTTGGGGTCAATAATACAGAAAAAACTTGCTTCTTTTTTGTACCGAAAGCTCAATAGTCTTCATAAAATTTTATAGAGCTGCAATCAGACTTTCAAAAGAATAAGCTCTGGTCGTGTACTCATTTCAGATTTATGTACTTCAACGACCCTCAGCGAGTTAAAATTGAAGGGAATTCAACTCTCTCGGTTTTTATCACACGCGTTACAAGTTACAACAGATGGAATGTCATTGTTTAACCCTAAAGTACAAGACTCTCTATCATATCAAATTAGAATTTATTTATTTAAGAAATTACTTTCTCACCGGACCGGTCCGATACCTAAACCGATTGAACAAAAAGACCGAGCACGGGCCGAAATTCCTGTCGCAGTTGCAACTCTTGTATCAATTGCGTTCGTGTTTTTGTAGTTACACAAACTATTGATTGTTTAGCCATGGGAATTTAAATTATTGCTTAATGACCGTTGTGAAGGCGGTGGGTTCAAAGGGTTTCACTTTGATACATGAACAAATATTGTGCATTTTCAGGATACGCAAATTTCGTCACTAATGAACTATGTAGGATGTACTAATAGAAACAAAAAACTCAATTTAAATTGCGATGCACTTAAATAATAGTGTTTTTCAACCAAACCGAAAAATGAAGATTTTTATACACAAATAGACTGTATTCTATAACTCAAAATACTCGAATACATGGTGCAAGAAAAATATCATAATTGAAAATTCTCCGGGTATAATGTACGAGCACCATTTATTTCAATTTACTGAATTATTACATTTTTTACAGTAATTTGGTCAATTTGCTTACCATTACAGATAGTAAGGATAAAATGAGCGTTGGTGCCATCACCCAACACAAGTAGAACAGGGGTTTTCGTCTGATATTAAATGTAAATGTGACAATGGTGTGATTGTTTTTGGAGCCTGGTATGAATGCTGTTCCATCTTTGCATGGGATACTGATTACTTTCCATTCTGATGACTCATAGAATGAATTTGCATCTTTGTACTTGGCCTCCTGATCCTCACATCTTAGATTGACTTTTGTACTGTCATAGGTCCAACTACCAAATATTAAATCGCCTAAAGCAACAATTGCGAATTACATTTGAAATTTTTTAGCACTAAGACTATCCTTGGACATTTAGTAAAATTTGCAAAATGTTTCTATCAATTATCAATTTTTATAGACGTACTGATATTCAGAGTGACAAGTGGGCTGTACCTCCCCTTTGATCTACCTGGAATTGGGTAGTTATCCATGCTCACTTGATCTTGAACATTGCCTCTGAAGTTGCACTAAAATGTTGCTGAATTTGCCATCCATAAGTATTCAGTATTTGATTAAATTATTGTTTATTTGTACCTGGGGTTTGAAATAAAATATCGGCACAGTTCATTATCCCTTCCTCATACACTTTAAAAAGTAGAAGTTCAATTCTTTTTATCTGGAAAATCTAAACATAAATTATTATTTAAGACGCTTATTTAATTTTAAAAAGCGTCACTTTTATTTCAAACACGTCACTTGTATTTCAAACAGCGTCAAATTTAAAATGAATTGTATTTTCAAATCCGTCAAATTTAATTTTTAAACTGTCAGAATTTAATTGATTTGCAGAAATTATTAATTGCATGTTTCCAAATGTGAATTTTCAAAGAATAATTCTAGGCATTGAATGACTATCAAATAAGGGTTTTTCGCTTCATGTACCTACTATATATATATATATATATATATATATATTT
>CABFPE010000897.1:113587-137979 GCA_900660155.1 Hofstenia miamia | reverse complement strand
TATATATATATATATATATAATCTAAAGAATAGTTCCCCTCCTCAGAAAAAAAGCTGGGTGCGTCCCTGGGGGTGGCGCTGCGTACTTCCGAAAATATGACAATTTTGATTGACCTACCTGACGAAAATTTTATTATTTTTTTCAATATTTAAATGAAACGTGTTACACCCATTCAAGATCTGTTGAAATTGCGAAATGTTATATAAAACAAATGTTTTCTGCTTGTTATGTGTAACATTCAGTGTCACTATTAGTGAGATACATTACTCCAATTTACATTTATAGGATTGTAGTAGTATTCATTTACTGTTTTATTTATTTATTCATATAGTTACACATACCTTTCTCTTAGTAATCATTCTAATCCATTGCAATTGCATGCAATGCTATATCCACACCTTGAAGCGTTATGCATACTTTTATTAATGTCAAGACATACATAATTTGTATACAGGTTATATGGTAAATTATGATTTTCTTAAAAAAGGTAAAATCTAGCTACAAGAAATGGCTATCAATTTCTTAGAGATGGCTAAAATGTTGATGGTTTCAAGAAATTTCGAACTATTTCTTTACAATAAACCCATAGAGACATTCCTGAGTACATGATAACATTAACAAATGATGCAACTTCTATCCCAATTTCAATTAAAAATCGCTATTTTTGCTGACATGGTGTAAAGAAATGCTTTCGTCATCAGAGTAATATGGATTTTGTACCAGAAATGAAAATTTCACATCATGGTCTAGCTGCTTACCTAATATGTTGGTTCACAATTAAAAGGTGGTCGAAGTTTTACCCACCTCCCTGAATGTGGGGTCCAGGGAGGCCTCTGAATTGATTTGGAAAGCTCTACTGAAACCTATAGATTTTAGTGCTTACCATATTCATTTCATCACAATTGTGTTGTGATGTGTAACCAGAGATGGACATGAGCTGAAAATTTAAGCCAATCTCTGTCCACTCGAGCCTGTCTGCCCATTTAAATTAATGCCAATTCGGCTCATTTTGGTCCCATTTTTATGATATCGTCCAAAGAATGTTTGCAATATTTTGGTTTGCTAGAAACATAATATAATCTACACATTGAAATTGAAAATCTTAAATTGAGTCTTTGCAGATTATATACTACTAATGTAAAATTTCAAAACGTGAGTATTGTTTTTCAAAACATTGTTTATAAATTATATACATTTCGATCCATTTGAGTTGACTTACGTAAACTGTAGCATAAGATTAAAAAGCTATTTATTGCAAAAAATCTTTGGTACATGACTATAAACTAAAAACTATTTACAAAATAATAGCAACATATACATATATGTGTGTACATTATCTAGGACCATACGAAATTTTCGAAGGAGTGTAGTGTATTATTGTCATTAAGTATGCATTGTCTATGAAAGAGGAATGTTCGCACTTTTTTTCTAAATTTTTTGTAGTTAATTTCCATTTTAATTTCATGGTCTAAGTTATTCCAAATTTTAGTTGCCCTTTGGTGAAAACTATTTGAATGTTTATGTAAGCATAAAAATTTTTGAGAACGTTCATTTAACTTAATATATTGTTTTAAAAATGAAAGAGAAGGTGTACCTGATTTACACTTAAATAATATTGATACCATATGCATTTGAATTCTGTAATAATAGTCTGTTTTTTTAAAATTCTAGCATTCTTTTTCAATACTGTCGATGCTTTGCCGGCGCCGTGTAAAACACCGAACGAACAAGGATTGCATGCATAACAGATGAGACCAAAGTCTCTAAGTCAGTATGTATTGACACAACTAAGAAATTTGGATCAACTTAACCAAGGTTCTATTGAATTATTAATACACGTGACCCAACACAGATTTGCGTCTAAGTGTGACCCATATACCTTTCAACTAGTTTCTACAAGTTTCTGCTTCATGACCATTATACGTGTATATAAATATAAACACGTTTGGAAGCAGACACATATAAAATCTAATATAAGTAAGCATATATAAATAGTATTAACTCTGAAAAAATTAACAAACATATATATTGCATAATGTCTTTCTATTATCTAACGTGATCCACACTACATTGTCTCAACCCATATGTTTGTTTAGTTAGACCCAGCCTATTTATAGCTCTGATGAAAGCCGACAGAACAACTCCATACTAATATGCATCTTCATGCATTATTATATCTAAAATTGTAACTAACAAAATTTGGAAGCTACCTTCTCACTCTATCCTGCAAAGACGTCTATTTGACATGGACTTTCCAAGTCAGTTTCCAACAATGCTAAAATAGGTCTTCTGTCAAGTAAAATGATGAGTAATATCACAGTACAAACAATAATATGTTTATACTAATATACTAATGCGACCAACTGTACACCCAATGTTCTTGTATGTTTTCAGCAAGACATTTTACGTAGGGTGTTCGACTAAGCAATTGAATTAATACTGACAATTAAGAAATTGAAATTTTAAAGATGGTGAAAATATTGAATTTTAGACACTTAAGCTTGTGAAATATAAGTAGACGTGTCCCGTATTCTTTGGTAACTGTCTCCAAAACTTAATTTTGATTTCGCTTTCTTTTGTCCCGGGAGTTGCTAGCGGTTTAAATTTTCTACAAAATTAAATTCCAAATTGTTTAATTGAAAACAAATTATTATTCATTATATTCTTAAACAAGTGAAATACTCAGTGTTTAAAATATTAGGGTGTCATTTGATATTATTCAGAGAAACATGTAGGTAGCTGTTCCCGAGGCATTTGGTCCCAATCCCACTCATGGTCTCGTCCCATATTTGGTTCCGAAGTTTCATTTTTGTCCTGGTATCTAACCCCGCATACCAAGAATATATATGGTCGTAAATATGTCATATTAAATCAGAAGCCATCTTTAAATGCAGAAATAGTGCAATGATCTGATATGGGATAGCGTATTTATAATATTTGGCTTTATGATAATTGTTTGAGAATCAAGACTTCGTTTTTCATTTTTCAACTATGTATTGCTTTAGCATCCTTTTGTCCTAAGCGATGCATCTAACGCGCCACACATGGTTCAGCACGCTTTGCGACTTATGAAGATGATCTATTCAATGATATTTGACTTTTCTAACGGGTATCTAGAAATACTTTAATGATTTATAATTTTATATATATAATTCTATAGGCTGGGCATTCACGATCAATCTCTAAATATTGTTCATCCATATGCTGTTGTCGCAATTCTTAACCTTCTACCTGCCGTCGTATTTACCGATAAACAGGTTGGTTTTTGTATTAACCTCGCTCGTTCTGTTTAATGCGTTGTGTTTATTTTCTAAAACTAGAATGAATGTCTTGTTATTGAATTGGCATTGATTTTTAAAATTTGTATGAATTTTTAATGAAAGATTTCGTTTTGCGAGGAATAAGTAATTCTGTTTTCCAATTCTAATTCTATTTGCGATTATATCACTTGAATTTTGGAAAAATTTTGAATAAAAGGAAAGTTGGTACAAAGTTGATAGTTCAGAGTTGGAAAATATAAATTAACCTATTAAAAATTTCTGTGGAATACTAAATATTTATTTTCCTCTTGATTTCGGGATTCTGCGGATTATTAATAATAAATCTTGTATACATTGGGGTACGATAATTTGTGATATTTTCCAGAAAGTGTAGCAAAAAATCACACGTCTATAGAAAAATGAATGTCATCAACAATGCTTAAATTGCACCTTTTGGTAAACAGGTATTCTCTGTCAACTGCTTGCGTGTAAATTACATTTTTAAGAAAAGATGTGGTGCAGCGAACTTTCCTGATACATCTTTATAAACAATACTCACTTACTGAGTCACTAGTTTGACCTACTATTACCATATTGCGTTTCCCAGTTTGTCTACTGTCTATTTGCTTTCTCATACACTTTTACTATTTTCCTTTTTAGTAAAATTCGACCCCTTTCTTTTTATGTTATGAAACAAATTTATAATTTAGACATAATTAATTATCGAATTGCAAAACAATTTTGATAATTAATTACCAACTATGAGTACAACGAACACTCCTGCTCGCAATGAATTATCTTATCGACATCACAATTACGTGTTGTTTATAACATTCAAACATTGAGGATTTTACTTCACTCTTACTCATAGCCTCTAAATATTCTTTAATCGGAAGGATTGCTCATTCTATCAATTTTTATTGACTTTTAAAGGTCGATAGCGTGAACAGTCCATTTGCTCTTTATCATTTGACAAAAGTTGAGTGTGAGCGATATTAAGCCTTTAGGATTTTTCTGTTGAACTTACAATTACCACAAATAGTCTTCTGACAACCCAAATTTTTACGTTGTATGAATTTAGCAAGAACATTTTTTGCTTGCTTACACAGGAAAGAGAGAGAGAGTGCATGCTCCCACACATGCTTGTACTTGTTATATAATATTATTGTTAGTGAGAAACCAACCAAAGTAAAATCAGAGATTCATTTGTAGAAGTTGGTATGCAGTTAATTTTGTCATTTTTTATTATTGTAGAGTATGGAGTTGCATTGTTCCAGTCGGGCGCAACCCAAGTGTGACACTTAAGGCTGTATGTGACATTATGGGATATATTGAAACTGGGTTCTTCTTCCTTCAGTTCATGGCCATGCTTAGGCTGCCCTGTACCCAACACACGACCCATGAGCATCTACAGAGCATGCATAACAGCTCCAATAACATCCGCAGCATCGATTTCTCTTTTTCACTGTAGTCAGAGTGATACATTCCACCTCAAAGCCTACTGAACAAAATACCATGCATCTCAAGAAACAATATTTGTCATCATTTATATTCTGCTTTAGGTTAAAGTCTCGACATTAGAAATGTAGTCTCAGTGCTTTTCAGTAATAAACCAATTTGTAAAATTTGATTATCCAAAATTTTGACAAGGAATGCAAAATTCATCTCAAAATGCGATGTACCAACGTTTAACAATATAGCGAGCGCCATGGTATGGCGTTTTTTGTCACCTAATACCGCAGTGGGTCTTGAACACTACTTTGAAGTGTTAAAATTACGTTTGCCGCCAATTTTGGACGTAAACCAGATGACAATTTTTACGCATGGCGTTGATAAAGAACATGAGTCAACGTGAGGAGGACTTAAAACCCTTCAAAAGTTTATTGAAAAAATCTAAAATTAATAAGTCACTTAAGAACTGTATTAAAATTCAAATCGTATGTTAGGTTATCTACTGCTGTTAATCATCTAAGATACTTTATCGTCAATTAAGAATTCCGCAATGTGAACCTTGAGCTTTGAGTTTACAGTCTTTAGTAATTTCTTTTCTATAAATGCTTAAGATCAATAATTGAGATGTGTGAGGAGCTAGCAAAGAGGCAAAACATTAAAAAATTTTCAATTCTTATTATTTGAATTTTATCGCATTAAGCCTAAAAAATGGGACTAAAATTAGTGTAATGAAGATACTTTTTAAATAATGTCAACTTTTGGTATGTTTTTAGTGGGAAATTGATGTTCAGCATCATATAGCGAACGTCATCTCCCGCCTATGCGAGGCGAACGAGCGTAACTGTCAACTGCTAAGCACGAGTGGATTAGCTCACAGTATTCTAGACACTTGCCATTTCGCTCTTCTAGATGAAGAGCATCATTGTCATGCTCCATTGCAAAGTGTTTTTGAAAAGTTGGCTTCGCATTACATCGAAACTAAAGACTTCAAGTACGTTGTTAATGTTTTAAATAATGTATACTACAAAATTTCTAGTGAAATTGATTATTTTAAGCTTGGTTTCTTGACTAAAATTAATACAACTTTGATCAGAAAACTTGTCAATTTTGATAATGAACCAATAGTGGTTATGATGTCTCTGCTGATCTAGATGAAGTTAGTTTTTGCTCCTATATCGTTTGCCTCCTTATTTCCTCATTAATTAATACAGATTTTCATCATATTGAAACATGTTCTTTAATAGATGAGTCCATGTCTGATGATTTCCAAATTTTATAACAGGCTTGGACAAAATTGTTTGAAAATGTGGGAAGATAGGATTTGTACTTTTAAAATGAGATAGGCAGTTTAAGGTTTAGAAGAAGAATATAGCAAGAACTATAGAAATTCAAATAAATCAAATTTATTTCACGAAGTGACTGTCTTAACCCTCAAATGACAATTAAGGACATTCTATTAAGTATTTATATTGCAAAACCTTCTTTCAATTTCAAATTATAATTTTCCTGTGAACTTGTCTAAATTCATTGTATTAGTTAATTGAATTATAATTTTAAAATTTACGGTGGGGTCCAATGGCTCCCAATTGTCATCTGATTGGAAAACGTTTCTTTAACATTTTTTCTGGTCCTTTGGATTGAACAATATTCTCTAGTGAGAACTTATTTTGATAGCATTTCCCTATTAAGTGTAAGCTATGTTAACAGCTATTTAGCAAGCAGACTTCACATTCATTAAAGTGATAGATTAAGGCCTTCCTTTTTTAAAATTAATAATATCAACATTGATGAGCTAATGCCATCTCTATATATTATAATCCAAGCATAACTGCTAGAATTTATTGTTTTGTACGAGGAGGACAGTTGATTATTTAATAGTGACCTTACACTTATGATATTGATAAACCTATGTGCTTATACATGACACGAGACTCGAAATCCAACTCGACTCAAATTTTAAACGACTAACGCAACTCTACCCAACACGATTCGATTAAGAAATATACCAACTTACAGGACCCTAGTTTCCAACAGTTATTAGTAGGCTTATCTAATCTTTATTTAATTAATTTCAGCTTCACTATCTGTATTTTAATATTATCATTCAAAATTTAATTGCGTAATTAATGTTTTAATTGATATGTATGTGTTAAATTTTTTAGATAATTTAAGTAATATATATATATATATATAAAAAGTATAATATCGCAAAGTATATGTATATATATATATATATATATATACATATACTTTGCGATATTATACTTTTTATATATATATATATATATTACTTAAATTATCTAAAAAATTTAACACATACATATCAATTAAAACATTAATTACGCAATTAAATTTTGAATGATAATATTAAAATACAGATAGTGAAGCTGAAATTAATTAAATAAAGATTAGATAAGCCTACTAATAACTGTTGGAAACTAGGGTCCTGTAAGTTGGTATATTTCTTAATCGAATCGTGTTGGGTAGAGTTGCGTTAGTCGTTTAAAATTTGAGTCGAGTTGGATTTCGAGTCTCGTGTCATGTATAAGCACATAGGTTTNTACTTTTTTAGAATTGCGTCTAGTTTTTTGCTCTGTATGTCTTATAAATTTCAGAACATTTTGCTACACACAGAAACGCTGTATAAAAGTTCAAAAATCCTACTGCAAATTTGAGTGTGAAAAATAATTACAAAATATTTGAATTAATGTTCGCCTGTTAACTAATAATTTATATAATTTCTCCATTACACTATGCTTAATAAACATTGTGAAACGAGCGCCTCAATTAAATTATATTTATCGTATATCGACACGATACTGCAGAAGTGAGATTAATTTCTACATTTATTCTGTAATTGATGTTTGCAATAAGGCATTTACGCTTGTCTCATTTTGAAGTTGTTGAATATTAATTGATTTTTTTATAAAAAGTAACGTTTGAATATGTAATTTTTGAAATAGCGTGCCAATGTTACAGTTAAACATCGCATTACCCTCTTGCAAGTAGGTCTATTTGTTAACCGCAAAGGATATTCAATAAAACTTTTTCTTATATAGAAATTTGAATCGTAAACCTTTTGTGGTGGTTTAGATGTTAATTTTTGATGCATTAAAACTGTTATTCGCATTCAAATGAGAATTGTACATGTTTATAGTGAAACAAGGTACTGCAATTTTATTTCAGTTAGACTGCAGTGACAGTTACAATAAATGATATTCTCTTTTGCCCCGGGCGTACAATCATTAAGTTAAACTCCTAATGACAATTACTGAGCTTTTCATTTTAAACTTTAGAAATAGAGTCGCTCGCGGCTCCAGACAACTGCTTTATCAAGTGAATTATGACTCTTATTTGCTATTTCTATTCAATTCATATTAAACACGTTTTACATACAGAAGACATGCAATAAACCTTTTCGGATTTGATACCTAGTTTAGCATTCCATGCTGTACACTTTGAATGCAATATTTGCTATAAATTGTATAAGAGGTTTTTGGGGAAATTCATGTTGAAATATGCTGTTATTTTTTTAGAACATTTCTACGCCTTGGATCGCCATTAAAATGTGCATTCAATGATGCCGATGCTTTGCGTCTCAACAATCACAGCCCGGTTCATACGCCATCATTGCCCAGTACTCTTGAAGTGATAAAAGACTGTTCCTGCCCTTTCTGTAGAGTGAAGAGTAGCTCGGTTCCGTTGAATCGCGTGCAATGCTTGGTTTCAATGACTACTCCACGTGGATGTGTTACCGCAAATACATGCTCAAGCCCAGCTTTCATTGAATTTAACATGAACATAGAAGGTGATTTCTTTTGTCAACGTCGTCAACCATTTATCTGTTTATAATATATTCAGATGTATTAAATTTTATACACATGCACACACGCTTCCTTTGAACTTAATTCATTATTTAGGCCATGGTTGTTTGTACATTCCTAATTTAACTCCACAAAGTCCACCAATACCTTCTGTTGTATCTGGGATTAGTAGTGCTACGATGGCCACTGTAAGCGGTGGAATTGGATCGGGTGAAAGGTTGTTCCCGCCTCAGCATGGGTTTACATACTCAACGTGGGTAAACATTGCCTCTTTTGCAGATAACCAACATCCTGTTAGGTAAAAATTGTAATGTTTGATTTTGTTTAGTGTACGTCAATACAGCAAAAAGCTTGGGACACCTTTTCTTAACTATGAATTTGAATCCTATCGCGCATTTTAAACATTTATTTTTAACTGTATAAAAGTGTTTTATCTATGATTCACATAGTTGTTACACCCTAAACGTGACCACGTTCATTACGCTTGCTGATGTCGAGCTTTATATTGAATAGCCAATAGTGTCGTGTATTAAACAAATAGCATGAATTTGGTTGTCCTAAAGAGACTTACACTTTCCAAATACAATGGCAGAATCCATTACAATTCTTCATTCAGCAAATGAAATGTACTTAATTTCAGTGGTGTACGCAAAGAGGAGACATAGTGGAATCCCCTCATCAATATTGATATTGATAGATTTAATCAAAGAATTTTGTTTAAAAATTTTTAAAAATGTTTACGCCTAGGATGGCTAAATGCTTTTCTGTGGTGTGTTTTTTCAATTTTTAAATAATTTGTGGGCTATCAACCCACATTTCGCGAATGAGATATCCCACGGCAGAAATCCTGCGTATACTCTTACTTATAAAAAGGGTCGAATATCATTTTTAGTGATGAAAGCTCATTTAATTTGTACGGCAACAAAGCCCAGTTTGTTTACATTCTTCCAGAAAAGGCTTTAAGCCCTGTTATAAACATCTAACATTGAAAGAGAAATGGCATGCTTTAATAGTAGGACGATAGCTAAAATGAATGGAGCGAGAGAGATTGTAAAACGCGAACATTCAATTTGACATACCAACTAAATATGTCTAAGTGACAATTGACTGCTGGACATTAAAAATCACGATTGTTTTCTGCACTATGGTATGAAAGCATATAGTAGCAGAAACCATTTGTAATTGGAAATGATTTGTCGTTTAAGTTTATTCTGATTGGGTATGCATAAAAGTATTAAAACAAAAAGTACAAAAAATCATTGTTTCATCAGGAGGGGCAATATGAGCGTGTATATGTATACGTGATAAGTATTATGAAATTCATAATTATTGAATCAGAATTTTTTATATATACTCAGCTTTTGTGTTTACTCTAATTTGTTTGTCTGCTGACACAAACAGTGATACTTAGGTATGTATAATGTTACATTATACTAATACGTTTGCGATTCATTTTCAAAGCGTTTAGCTATTATTTGTTTTATTGTAGCCAATCAGGTGATACTAAAAGAAAAACATTGTGTCAAGAACAGAGATGGAAATATATGCACTGAATTTGAAAAACTTAATATGTAAAAATTATTTTTGAATACATTGTTTGTAAATTATTTTGTATTCACTGTATTTGGGTTGATTTGAGTGTACTGTTGTGTAATGGCAAGTTATGTTTGAAATTTTGGCCTATATTTTTTCAATGCCTTGACCGAAGACCGGTTCATGGTAAACAGCTCATACTTTTAAATCAATTTAAGACCCACATTCTACTTTACAAATGTGAGTGAACACTAAAAAATTCATGTTAATTTTCATGTTCAGTGAAGATTCTTTTTGTAAACTAAAAAGTAGCATCGATTTCTTAGATTGATTACAATTATTCGTGAAATACCTGCGACAACACAACAGTCCGTCTGCTTTGCTTTGGGAATATCGGCACGCGATAAAAAATTAGCCATTTCTTGTAAGGAGGAGACGAAACTAAGTTCCCGCGAGGATCTTGACTTTGAAGATGCCTCGATTTTCGGAGGCATTTCACCTCATCACCTGCGTCTTAGCAGCAGAGAACTTGAAAAGGTATTTTACATGAAATGTTCTAATCTATTCAAAGCGTTTGCTTATAATCAAAAACGATAATTTTTGCGCAAAGTTTTAACCTATAATAATTTAGGAAAACCAGTGGAATCACATTGCAGTTGTATTGAGTAAGGGTGTTTTGAAGCAGAGTCGCTGCAATGTTTATATCAACGGCAATTTGTTGGCATCAACACTTCTTCATTACACCCAATTACACCCTGGATTTTCGGGGTCTTCACATACCTCTACGCATGTCTATGCTATAGTTGGAACGCCTGAATACCAAACCACTGCAAGTTGTAATTTAATCTGGAAATTAGGGTCTTCATTTCTTTTCGATGATATTCTTACTGCAGGCCATATTAGTATGTATTTATCGTTTTTATAGTCCAAACTAGTTTTGCTATTGACACCCTAACTAATGCCACAATCACAATCCTTTTTGGCTATTTATTGAATATTTTAAGTTTGTTAAATTGAATGATGACTGTTATGTTTCAATTTGTTTTTTTATGATTTCTTTCCTCTATTTGAACGTGTTTTAGCGACCATTATTAAATTAAAAGGAATCAACTCTGCTTCTCTTACCATTGTTTTCTCATTAACTTATCAATTTTGTTGGGTTTTCATTATTAATATATATTTTAGCTTATATCTATGATCAAGGTCCAGGTTATATTGGTAGTTTCCAAACAGTTACATCGAAGGGTGAGGAGACATCACCTTCTTTCAATGAAGATAACATTGTTATTGGTTTGCACGCCCAAGCTCAAGCCTGCTTGCCTCTATTTAGAGTAAAGAAGCTCTACGGCAAAATTGATGTATCGCTGATTGCTAAAGTTGTAAGTTGCTTTACAATTTATTTGTCAAAAAGTCAGTATTGAGGGTTTACCGAATTGAAAGTGCTACTATAATTATAGGGGTCAGATGTGTGTGCCCAAATATTTTTGAGCTACACAATGATCACTAAATAATATTCGTGGGTCATGGTTGAACACGTTTTTGTTTCAATACAAAACTAATATAAATTTCCAACGACACTTTCAGGCGCGGCTTTAGGTTACTTAAAACAGGGGACACCTTCCAATTTAAAATGAAATTGTAATTTTAACAAAATTTATCTAAAGAGAAAACTATTCGTGTAGAATTTCTTATTAGAAAATTTTATGCATTATTCACCTTAGATTTTTTATTATCGTCATGTGAACATCATCATTAAGAATATTTTGAATGCATAGAAAAGACCAGTTCGCACAAATTGAAAAATCCTTAAAAACGAGGGGCACTGGCCCCCGGGTGCTTCCCCTCTGCCTAAAGCCACGCATGGACACTTTGTTTTTGAAACCATTAATGTAGAAATCTACCTGTATCCACCTTAAGAATCTATGTCTTCACAAAAACATGATTTTTAATTAGATTAGAGAAATAGGAGTATGCTTATGCTAGATAGTACAAAAATTCACTTTGGCTATTATGAGATTAAATGGTTTTCGATTACGAGTACTACAACTAAACAGAAATATCTTAATTTGTAGTGTTCCAACTCAGCATATTACTGTTTAACAACCATGGAATATATGTATGCATTTATATAGGTATAGACAGTTCGATGTGCCTTTTCAGCATTACTAGAATTTATATAACGGTTTAGTTTATTTAGAAACTGATTATTAATTTTTAAATACATGCTTTTTCATTTAGTTAAAACTGGCTTCATCCTCCAACTCTTTCCCTATTCATTTTTTTCAAAACACTAGTCAACATTTAACAGGACCTTCCAGATCCCTTGGCGCTGTCATTTGGGGCCATTTTCAAGCCGTGCGAAGTTTTGTGCCAAATCCAGTTTCACGGATTATTGATAACATTGGCGGTGCAAATCTGGTTTTAGGTTTAATTGGTAAACCTTTGTTGTTTTCTTTCAAAAACTATTCCTTTAGTATGAAGTTTGTTTTTCAAACTTCCCAATGATTTTCCCGTAGAAGTTGCACAAATGGTGTAATTGAGAAAATTCAAAAGTAGAAATTATTATATTTTTCTTTATAAAACTAACAGAAAGCAAGTTCCCGATTTTAATAATACATTCCGAACTTGATGTTTTAACTTTACTTGACGATTAACAATTTTCTATGGTTAAGTGCTTAAGTAATATAAATCACTGATTTTTATTTTAGCAAAGAATTGCAATTACTTTTGGAAATTTTGTCATTGAAATAGTTTGCAAACGAAATTTTTCTTTAATGAAATCACTGTCAGTTTATAAACGGCATAAGGGTAATTTGAATTATTCTTAGTTAATTAGAAGTACATTTGTATTTTAAACAGTGTTGGGAAAAAATCCGATTTAAATAAAAAATACAAAAAAACGTATTTTTATATTTAAATCGGATTTTTTATCTAAATTTCAATTTTACCCAAACAAGCTTCCAAGGTAGTAAATATTAGAAATCTTTTGATACTAATATTTTTGAAATACAATAATATAATCAATTTTCAATAAACTGAAGATAAAAAACATGCAAAACAACACTTTAGAGCTTGCCAATTCATTTCAATATCACGGCAATGACTTCAAAACAATTTGAATACACTACTTGTATCCTTTTAGTGTACTTGATTTAAATCAATAATTGAACTAATAATGTTCTTTGATTTAAATCATGATTTAAATCTGATTTAAATCAATGATTTAAATCGAGTGATTTAAATCGACCAACACTGATTTCGAATTTCTTAATTCCCACTGTAACCGCTTAATAGATCAACTGAACCCAAATATGAAATGTTTTCTAAATTTTCTAAAACTGCAATACTAATGTTCATTGAGTTGATGTCTTACTCCAATAACCTCTAGTTTGAGTCAATTGATCCTCAAATGTATAACCTGTGAAGTATCTAGAAAGAAGAAAAATTTTTTAAATATAGCCCTATGCTGTAAAACCCTTACTTTAGAACATTTGCTGTTATTTTAAAATATATTATCCATGTTATAATGTAGAACACATACTTATATGTTTAGCATATCACTTTTCAAAACGCTTTTGTCATACTTATTTTCTTTTCAAAAGAACTTCTGGTAATCAACATATTGATGAAGATTAATTTAATTTTCTGTTCATACATTTATCGATGAAATTAGTTTTGGTATTAGTTATAGCACTTTAGGATTCCTATATCCTCCAAGGCTTAGTAATTTGTTTGTTCTATTGCAAATTTATTAAATCGTCATTTTAGTGATTGTAGATTGATTCTAAATTTAACTTACTAGTAATAAATAGTATCGGTCAAATCTGGAAGAAATTGTTTAGTTACATTATTAATTTTTCTATTTCCATCCCTAATTGGTTTTTTGAGTTTTTTATTGTGTGTTTTAGCCAAATCGGATGATGTGGGGAATCTTTATGCGGCTCTGAAGACGATGGTTTGCGTTGTGAAAAACAGTAGCAAGGTAGCTGCTGATATTGAAGCAATGCGCGGCTATCAGGTTTGATCTCACATTTCATTACATATGCACATGAACACGTTACTTGTTTTTATTACGTACTTTGTCCAAACATCATTTGTTCAGCAATTCGAATGATTTGCCCTTAAGTTATTCCAAACGCCTAATGATGGATGCTTTTAACATTTAGTTTCTTCTAATTTATGGACATCTGTTATATAATTTTGCTTGAAAAGCTAATTACATGTGTTTTAAATCTTTTAAATTTACAAATGCTAGAAAACATTTCAGATGTAAGCATTACTTAAAAACTTAAAATATTTTGTTCTTGCATATTCAAACTGATATAGTGTTGTGTATCATGGGAAAGGAATTTTTTCTTACTTATTTTAACCAAGGGGTTTTTTATTTCCTCAACATCGTAAATATTTTATATTACCAATCTCCGAACAGCTATATGATCAAGTGACAAAAATGCTTGAATTCAAAGTCTTGCACCTTGGATCAAGGTTTTCTGCTAATACCGTGGACAGCTATAAACCTGAGACTTATAGCTGTCCATGCTAATACCCCAACAACAAATTATGCAACAACAAAAGGCAAATCGGTTTTAGAATATGTTGGTTTTCCGGATTCTATTACTCTTAAACTTGGTAAGTGGGGAATTCATCTGCATACCTTACAAATATTTCATTGCCTAATCATATGTAATATTTTAGGTTTTCCTTTATAGCCAGTCCTGCTAAAAAAGGAGGCGCACTATTATTTTTTATTAAATATATGAAAATAAATAAGTGCACTTCCTAATTTGAGAAAATAAAGTGTTTGCACTAAGTCCTTTAATTTTTCAATATAATTGCTGAAAAATTTTACATTGCCTAACCTGCACTTTGATAGTTGGTTACATTTTCTTTAAAATGTTAATATTCAGTGATTTGGATTTGTGGTTTAATTCAAATTCGTTTAACTTACATGGGTTCTCATCTGGAGCACTTACTATAAAAATAGTTGTCGGTTTACATGTATTATGGATGTAATTTTTATTAAGCAATAGAAAATCCAAAAGTAGATTGATAAGGATTTTACATGTGCCAATCTCATTAAGCTTGCTTAGTTTTGTAATAAAATTTCTGTAAGGAAATTTTCGAAAAAATGTGATTTGAAATATAAGACACAAATGCAATTATTTCACTTCTCACTATTTCAATAATCTGAATTTAAATTCTGAAGTAATAATTATTAGACATACGTGTTTAATTTTAAATATCAGCTGTTGAAAATTAGCTTCAAAAGAATCATGCTGAAAACAGTTGACAATATCTTCGAATTTAGACTAGTTTTTGACTAATGAAAAAGTGACAAATACGTAGTTGGTACAGTTAATGAGTGCATTATTAGTTTAGTCCAAATACTCTTGTTGTAATTATTTTAGTGCACTTATTTTTGGAACACTTAATTTTTTAACATTTTTGCTTATAACTACTTGCATACTATGTTGACACAACTAAAATATTCACTGAGACATATCTTTTGACTTGACCACAAGTTTAATAGGGTAAAGCTATTTGTTGTACCTTGATAATGATTTAAAAAGTTGGTTTAGCAGCATAACACCATGATGAATGTCAGTAAATAGAATTACGTAAAGATGTGGTCCTTAATTGAAAACAAATTAAGAAGATATTTATGCATTTCTGCTTTTGCAAAATTTTGCAATATTAAGGTCACCTTATTTTAGTTATTTCACAATCCTTAAGTAAGGTTTTTTTGAAGACATTCGCAAAAATCTAGCATAAATCGACTAAAATTTGAAATGAGCATTACTTTTTTCTGAACGTGCTCTATAAAAACAGAAATAAAATTCTCCTAAAATTTATAACGTTTTAATTTTTTTAAAAATTGTTACCTAGTGTTATTAACGTAATTTGATGGGTATATAACGGCTGTTATTTTTGGTGTACACATGCTCACAAATGAAATATTTTATTATGGCAATTGTCGCCACTTGTTATTAATGGGTTTGAAATTTCTCTAGGGATATTATCCTCAGTAATTTCTTCTCAATAATTTACAAATACAGCTGTGTTTTGTTTTGGCATAAGTTAAAATTTATTAGAGGTCTGTCTAAATTCGCTCCTTAAAAACAACTACTAACTTTGGAAATTGTTTTTTATTTTTTAAATTACTGTAAAAGGCATTGCCATCGGCTTGTTAAGTTAACAACTGCTATAGCTGTTTCGACATTGTCACATGCGTTCACTTTAACAGTTGGTATTTAAGTGTGTAAAGCATCTTCTTGGGCTTCGAATAATCGCATTTTCTAAATTTTAAGAAATATAGTATTCCTACTGCGAATGATTGTTATTTCTTTCTAGGTACTGAGTCAAATATTGAAGAAAAAACGTCATCTATTGAATACGCACATTCTTCAACTAGTCTTCTCATTGGTGGGCACTGCCGAGTGCAATCAAGAAGGTAATTTGTTAATGCTGATTCATAACCATTGTGATGGGTTTAGATGTTCCTAATTCAGGTGAGCTCCACTCACTCTAATTCGTTGCTTAGCTAAAATTGCATTGTGGCAAATACTAAAACCTACGTCACTTTCATTTAAGAATTTTTTCAACAATCTAGTATATGCATGCACAAACATCTTTTAGTATTTCAGAATAATTTGTTTCTTTTTCTTAAATTTGTATTTATATTCATCATAAGAATGACAAACGGAGTAAAAAATGCAGGCCGTGGCTCAACCCTTGTCAACATACTGTGACCCATGAGTCAACCCTTGGATCACACAGCCAAAATTTGACAGTTTCTTTCTGAAAAACATATGCATTGATCGCAATAAAAGGAGAAAAAGGAAAATTATGAGAAAAATCAAATTAAGCAGAAATGCATCTTAAATTTGAGTCAATTTCATCATGATTTTCACCTTTTGACGCATATTCCACGCCGTGGATCGAGGTGTAAGTGATCTAGAAGTCTGTCGGAACATTCAGTCCCATTGATTACACTGATTTAAGTTTCATTGGAATAGGACTTCGTACAAACTATTTCAGAGGAATTGGGACTAGCATGAAACAGAGAGCTTAAATGACGAACCACGAATTTCAAAATTTTACTAATACGTTTTGCCAATTAAGACCAAAATAGAAGTTATGCCGTTTGATCAAATGGATCAAATCTAATGGGATTGAGGTCCGTAGAACCCTAAAGGCTCCCGTTTGCTATTCTGATTGACAATTTAAATCACAACTATAATGGTAGTGCATGAGAGGCTAGGTTACGTAGATCAATTTTCTTAACTTGACCATGCAAATTTGCGTTTTTGAACCAAAAACATTTGTTACATTGCATGTGTTATCTAAGCAATGATTCTTTCTTACTCTTGCTGAATTCATTTCTTTCGTTTGCATTTTATCAATGACTTTATCGCTTTGCTTTGCTTTTTTTGTTTGCCTTTTACGATTTGGAATGTCTAGTGCTGTTGTACTGCTTTATATTTCTTTTACTATACTTTTAAGTTTTACGTATGTTGCCTTAATCGTTAAAAGTTCTTCTATAATTGAGAGTTTTATAATATAATATAATATAATATAATATAATATAATATAATATAAAAATGCGAATTTTATTGAAAATTTCAACAAAATTTCTTGGTATGTTTTTAAAATTAATAATTTTCACTTCATTTGTTATCATCTCTAAACTTTCCACTACTTTTTGCGTCATGACTTCTGAATTTGGTGCGTGGCACTCCTGAACTCGGCTTAAGATAACTCGGTTGATGTTTTAGATCTCTATTGCACCTGAACATTAGGCCCTAAGAGAATTCAAATTTTTTTAAAAAAAATATAATTTTCATTGAAAAAAACAATTAATACTTTTATGACTTCAAGCACATAAATAAGTTTCAGCGCCATTTACCCATGTGTCACATATCCATGGATTTACAATTTTTTAAATAAGTCTGTAGAAAACTGTGCATAAGTTCTTTGTACCTTAAAGTCTGTCTTAGCAGTTTAGTTTTTAACGCATTTTAAAGCCAAATATAATTTGAACATTTAGGATATCTTGAAATTGTTGTTAGCTATTGAATTTGCTTTTAAAATCTATCGACTCAATGCATGAATTTAATAAATTATGTAGGCAATGAAATACCCAACAAACTTGCCTTCAAAGAAGTATTATTAAACTTGGATATTTGGCACTTGGCTCCATCAGAAGAAGTTCAAAGGCTGCTTTATGAACATCTAACTGATCTTCTACTGACAACTGGAGACGTCTATAACAACAGTATGATAATGAACGAAGCCCAGTTTGTCTTAACTGTTTTGCTAAAGGTAAGATTATTAATTTCAAATAAATGAATTTCTTAAAATTTGTTTTCTAGATGTGAAATTAACGCCATCTATATTGTATTTCCTAGATAACATCGTCTAGATGGCGCTTGTAAAATTAATGAAGCTTGATATTTAAATAACGCAATTGGCTCAAATAAGTGTCGCTATCGTATAGTTTACGTTCGAAATGAAATATACACAGGCATTATTTGAGTTTTTTGTTAGTGCTATCTTAATCTCAAAATGCATCTTTTTGCTAGAATTGTTTTACCTTTTTAGTAGCACGAAAATTTTTTCTTATTGGAAAGTTTAATTTTAAGCCACACTCTAATTATTTTAGCTAAAAGAAACCCCCCATGTTTCACTCAGCATCTCTTCATGTATGCTATCTGTTTGCAGTCTTCTGATCCGTGCTTCACTGTATGAATACGATCTCCGTTTATTCGGCCAATTTGCCGTCAGTCTACTTCCGACTCAACCTCAATCAGAGCGAGATTATAAGCTTGACGTCAATGATTCCGCAAACTCCCCCAACGCCAATGAGACAACGTCTGAGAATAGTGATTCCGACAAGTGCTTCAACATCCAATTAAGAAATCAAGTGCTTTCCTTTCTCGTTCTGTATAGCTTGCCAGATCGTAGGTTTTTATGATATTTTTTTGCCATTTTTCTAAATTATTTATTATTTATAATTCCGAATTGCTACTTCTGTCTATTTAGAAAGTATTATCTTGGTTTCTGCCGTTCTAAGCTATTTAATAGTGTGCATATACTTTAGTAGTAGATTTATTCTGTGATTGGTATATGATTCCTTAGAATTTTATGATTTCCTAATTTTATTCAAAACACTAGGGTTTTGATATTTATGTTTCTTTTATTGTCGAAGATTTAATTGAATTTTCCAACAAACCTTTACTTATTTTAAAGAACTTAGTTCAATATGTTTTCACATGTGCTATAAGGATCGCATAGTCAATTTTTTTCAAATTGTGATTCGTGTTTATTAGAGAAAAGCCTGGAGCAACACAATATGCTATGTACAAGCTCAGATATTGTATCCACAATTTTATTGTTTTTCAATTCGTCCATAGAGGAGCTTGTTATTTAAGTGACAAATATAAAGGGGTGCACAATAATGGGAGATCAATGTAAGAATCTAGATGTGCCACAATGGTATGTGGGCATTGGAATTGGAGTACTTTTGCTTTCGGTCCAATAGTAAAGCAGTCACGTCTTCCTCTACCAGAAGGCCAATTTGTTTGCACAACATTGTCATTGAAGCCATTCAATGACCTTAACTGGGCTGTGTGATGTGATGACAAGAATACACGAACTTTAAGAAACGCAGCGTATAAACTTGATTAGGTCGAGAAAAACGTGTCAACTGCTAGTCGTCCAGGACGGAACATAACCTGTGATAATTTCTTATCTTCGTTACGACGGCGGATGAGAAATCAAATATTTGTGGTACCCTGTGTAAAATATACCTTAATTGCCTATTGATTTTGGGATTACAAAAACAGAGTTGTATAATATTAGCTAAGAAAGGGTGAAGTTGTTCCTGATTAGTACGCAGCATCGTAATGCTGAGCTTCACGAAACTCGCATCGGGTAGAAACTGAAGTTAATTTGCCATTGTAATCGTTAAGAGGGAGGTATCGCCAGCGTTGACACGAAGCGGATGACAAAACATTCTAATATTATTGAAATAGCAGCACACAATGTTTTCTCGTTGAAATGAATCTGATTTTGAGTTTGGTATGCTACATAAACGACTGCTGTTCATCCAAAATCTTGGTTTAAGACGGATATCTGTACATATCAGACTTAGACAGGTAATACCTTTAAATGAAGGATCGTTGAAAGTCATTGAAGAAATTCAATACATTCAGATTTAAATAAACAAAGAATCCATTTCTATTGCTCAAACTAGCGCACTACATCATTTGTTATCAAAATGATAATAAATAGTCCCTATGTTTTATTGAATGTGCAAATTTAGCATGTAAAGACCATGCTTTTATTGTTTATAAATTCTGTTATAATAAATAGTGCGAAAAAATGTTGTTCTGTGAATAAATTACATTCGTAATTTGCATAGGTCATAGTTAACCAAAGGCATTTTGCGCACAAAAATTATGAGTCATAATGACCCACCAGATAAAAATGTGCTATTTTTTAAGGAAGTAGGAATCTATTTACTCAGCAGGCAAACAAATTGTTCACATTAAACATACGATAATCTAATCTCACCTGAATCCATTTAAGCTTAGAGATGTTCTTGAAAGTCCATTGATTTTGTTGCTTTGTCGAGTAATTTTTCTTGCTCTATTATATTATTAATATGGGAAATTGAAAAAAAAATATTGAAAAAACGGCATGATATGATCAATATTAATGGTATTCCAAAGTCTGAACTAAAAATCCGAAATCTAAAGCTTTATCATGGTCTTTCTGAGGTGTCCTTTTGACTAGATCTATCAAATAACAACAAAGACTTTTTACATCCCCAATGTTCTAATATTGCTTCAACTAGTTCATCTCTTTTTACATGTAATCATAAACTTTCGATTCTATGTTTAAACATTCAAAGCATGATAAACATTCAGCGACGTATGGCTTTGCTCTCCTATGCAACTGTTTTTGATTCATCAGTCTTATGTATAACCGAAACCTGGATTGGAGAAACTTTTTCTGACAATTTACTTCCAAATTCCCCCTTTATTGTTGCTGCACGAAATGATCGTCATTCTTCTAAAGATCATGGTGGTTGCTTAATAATGTGTAAAAATTCCCTACAGTTTTACTCAATTGACGACCTCCCAATGAATAACTTTGCTTGTGCTACTATAATAGATTTTTACGAATATTTCCTACTAGTAATATGCTTATACATTCCACCATCAAACAGTACTTATCGTCCTTCAGCAAATGATATAATATCTGTTTGTACCACTGCATTTAATAGATTATCCCAATATAGTTTAAAAGATAAAGAACATATTGCTCTTGTCTGTGGAGATTTTAATTTACCTTTCATAGATTGGTCACATTTGTTTTCTAATAACGATTTTGATCAATTACTCTTAGATTTTTTCAACGACTACAATATGGAGCAACTTATTAGTTTTCCAACTCATCAAAGTGGCAACATTTTGGATTTGGTTTTTACAAATTCCAATAATATTTCTGTTGAAGATTACCTGCCTCCAAACAAAAGCATTTCTGATCACGCTGTAATTTCTCTGAGTATGAAACTAGAGTTAAAGAATCCCATTTTCGTCAATACTTTACCTGTTAAGCAAAATGACTTGTCAATTACAAAATTTTCGTTTTCTCAGGCTAACACAATTGGACTATCCTTAGCTCTCTCAATGTCATTATTCTCTTTTTATGTGAATAATTCGTCTTATATCTCTTATTGGTATGACTCTCTTTTTGAAATTATAGCTACATTTGTTCCTAGGAAACGACTTAAGCGTCGTATTTTGCCATCATATACATCTTCGCATACTCTTCACATCTATAACAAAACAGAATCTCAGCATCGCAAATATCAAAGGACGAACGATTTTTCTGATTTTTGCCGCTTAAAATCATTGCGGAATAATCTCCTTGAGTCATTTGAACTTCATAGATTAATATTTCTACAAAGTTTTTCAGACATTTCTGACGTCAATTCCTGTTATAAATTACTTCGATCTTTAGATCTTCAAACTTTTCCTCGTCCTATCTCTTGGGAGTCCAAATTTGCTATGACAGACTTTGATATTTGCAGCCTTTTTAACGAATATTTTGCCTCTATTTATTCTCCAAAGGATGAGATAACTTGTTCATTTGAAAATCTTGACTTCAATGATATATCTATCGAACTTGATGATATTATCCCTCTATTATCTAACTGTAACTCAAACTGTGGATCTGATAATCTCCCTGGCTCATTTTTAAAGCAATATTCATCGCAATTATCAGTTCATATCTTAAATCTGTTTCGATTTATTATTGATTCAGGTTATTACCCTGATTTATGGAAACAAGCTATCCTCAGACCATTATTTAAATCAGGTGATCGGAAAAAAGCAAATAATTACCGTCCAATAGCTTCCCTTCCAAGACTATCACTACTGTTTGAAAAATTACTTTTTGATCAACTTTACAGTTTTGTACGTTACAAACTTAATAAGCAGCAATTTGGTTTCATTAAGGGTCGCTCTACAGTCACCCAACTCCTATTATTCTTAGATGGTATATACAAATTATATGAAGAGTCTCAGTTTTCTTACGTGCTTCACTTAGATTTTCGCAAAGCATTCGACTCAGTCCCACATGGACTTCTAATACATAAGTTATTCAATTTCGGTATTGGTGGGAAAATTCTTAAAATCCTTGCTTCTTACCTGACAAATCGAGTTCAATGTGTTAGTATAAATTCTTGTCGATCCAGTTGGTTACCTGTTACCAGTGGTGTGCCTCAAGGCTCAGTGTTGGGACCATTATTATTCCTCATATTTATAAATGACATTCCTTCTTATTGTCTTAATTGCACCCCATACTTATTCGCTGATGATCTAAAAATTTTTTCTCCATCTTTACACTACATTGAAGATGACTACTCTTCCCTCGTAGTTTGGCCAAACAATAACAAAATGATGTTTAATAAGAAAAAATGTGAATATATCTCTTATCCTATATCTGATTCGTCTATTCAAATTGAAGATTCAATGCTTAAGCCTATTGCATATGTTAAAGATCTTGGTGTGTATTTTAGTCATGATTTATCCTGGACTTTACATGTGTCTGAAAAAATAAGAAAGTTTAATTATTCTTTTATGTTATTAAAGAGATCAATTCCCTTTAATACTTCATACCACGTAAAACTTACTCTTTACAAATCTTTAATCCTGACTTCTGTCATGTATGCATCTCAGATTTGGTTTCCATCTTCAGGTGATGTTGATAAATTAGAACGTTTACAGCGTCGATGTACTAAGTGGATTCAAAATATCGGAAACTATAAAATTAGACTTCTTAACCTCAACTTATTCCCAATTCCTCTACTATTTCAATTTTATGATTTACTTTATCTAAACAAACTTTTAACAAACCGCTTGGATCTCAATGCTTTGGATTATTTATCTTTATATTACCCAAACCGCCCAGGATTACGTTCTAAAAATTTTAATCTCTTTCAAATAACACGTATAAAGAAATCAAAGACAGCTTACTTCTATTTTAATCGCATCACTCGCTTGGCTAATTTTATTCATATAAACACAAACATTAACTTATTTGACGATTACAGCATTGTCAAAAAAAATCTCCTAGATTTTTGCAGATTACATCTCAATTACACTTTTAGTATTGATATTAGATGCACACACTATCTTGTTTGTCCATGCAAATCATGCAAATCATCTTGTAGTTCATCAGTCCATAAATGACTTTTGTTGACTGTTTAATATATTTGTAGACCTGTATTAAGGTAATAAATCTATTTAATAATAATAATAATAATAATAATAATTACATTGTGTGACTAGTTTTTTCATTGAATTTACAATAGCTTGTGTATATGGAGCTAATGCTTATGTTAGTTTGAAGTTTTTGGAACAATGATTAAAGCAATGCGTATAATTTAGATCGTCTGAATTCCCAATACTGTGCTTCGTTGCAGTCCACTTTCGGTTACGATTGGTTTCTGCTGTTTTTACAGCCGCATATTCATCCTTCGACGGTAGTCATTGCTCTCAGATTGTTAATGAATATTTTACTCTCTTCTGTGGGAATGCAAGCCTTTAAAGAAGGCAGTGCCAATGGTGCTTGGCTCAAAGATACCGAATGCATCGTTGAAAACAGAATGGGAGTTGTCTTAGGTTTGTTATATCCCAACATTTGAAGTTTTATTTTTGCATCTAGTGAAAATAATCTTAAATACAAATGGATACCAATAATATACTTACAGAACATATATGTAGTGATTATTTCAGAATATATATATAT
>CABFPE010000897.1:62908-101393 GCA_900660155.1 Hofstenia miamia | reverse complement strand
GATGAGGGCATTACTGCTACTATTCGTGTCAAAATAATGCTGTAGAACAAAATATACCGTTGATTTAGCTACTTGATTCGACAACGATTATGCGTTATACAGTGCACAGGGAAACCACGTTATATATATATAACCCCAATTAATTGCCATTAATTGGATTTAAAAAATTAATTGAAATTGGTCAAGACCTGCAATCATTTAATTGCTCACAATTAATTGGCCTCCAATTAATTGGTTCCCACCTTTGTCGTTGACAAGTCTCGGCTATGCCTCGACCAATATCATATTAAGTAAGGACATTAATAATTCGTCATCGTATTCTTGGAAGATCCTCATTAGAATTAGCCAACTTCTTTCAGTATATTCCCTAAGAAGTCAAATGTTTTTAAATCTGTTATTGGCATGTGCCTACATCATGCAACAAACTGAAAGTCAATTTGCTTCTGCTCATTGACAAACATTGTCATTCGTAAAATGCTCATAAACACCACTATTTTATTATTCCTCAGCCTTACCTTTTAAATGGTTTAGGTTTTCAAACTTAAGATTTACTGTATTAATTGTTTTAGATGTAATGTAAACAATTCTTTTATCTAAAGATTTATTATTTTCTTTATAAGAAGACGTCTAGGTACCATTTAATAAAGAAATTTTAAGGATTTATATAAGAAGGCAGGATTCCTAAGCCTTAGATACATCTACAAATTTTAAAGTTTTAATCTTCAAATTTTGCCCAATACTTTAGTTGTTAAAAGGTTGCCATAATCTCTGAATTTAATGTGAATTAATTTTTTTCTTTTTACAACATTGCCTAATAAATGGAACGGCAATCATGTTTAATTTTTCTGAAATGGATTATTTAATATGCATATGTATGCCATATTTTGATACTTCATTCACACATTAGTTTAAAAACACGAAAGGTTTCTCTAGATTAACAAAAATGGAGATTAATGAAAATTCTAGAAGAGTGTTGTAGCAACACAATATTTGATATATTCCAATAGTCCATTAATGGAATAACATTTATAGAAAACATTTGAAGTATTGTATTTTTGGAGTTCTAATTTTTTATAGGATGGGATCCTTCATGATATCAGCGATTCAAAAATTGCTGCATTATACAAATTCATTTTTTCAAAAAATATCTCATATTTCACTTACCTTCGTCACTGTGATATAATTCTTGCATTGACAGCAACAACATCTCTTTATTCCAGTACCAAAACAGACTATCTGATTCAGTTTTGCAGCTTATTTGTTTAAACAGTTTTAAACTTAAAAGGGCAAGCTAAAAGCTTAATCTGATGTCCTTGGTAATTTCTAGTTCTTGAATCAATTGAACCTTTTTGAATAGGTACGTTGCAAGTTCAAAGCTTTGATTTAGGTGTACACATGTAGGCGAGGCCTCAATAGGAATGACATTAATCTTTTACTATTACTGCAAAATATTTCGGAACAACCCTTTGTATGATTTAGATTAGTTTTGGTTGTTGTTTTGTAACTGTTATTGAAAATGATATTTACTTATTAAATTTAGGGTTTATTGAACATTTACTATATTGTTAAAAATGTCTTTTGAAATTTACATTTCCCTCAATTTCCATTGTATTTTTATTCCATAAACTGGAGCGGAATAGAAATTTTCCATTTCCATATGCAACCCTGGGAAAAGTTGAGCATATTGCATTTCATGTATAATAATTTCCACTGTCCACATTTTACGTATTCCCAAATAGAACAAATATTTTGGAATATCGATTTCTGTTAAAAATATATTATTGAAAATCTGTTGTACTTCTAAATATCTTTCCTGAATATTTTGATAGTAATGATTTTTGCTCAGCTGAAAACTGAGTCTATACTTTCATTGCTGTTGAAACTATTTTAATTAGTTTTAATTTGTCTTGGTAATCATACATTTCAGTCAAACATATTTATTTCATTTTTGCTGCAATAAATTTTTGTAATGTTTATTAAACAAAGCAAGTTTTGCTTTAATACTAACCAAAACAACTTAACCCTCATCCGGCCACCTGTCTACATATTGAACACTTGACAGCTAACTTCTGCACGTCGATTCTGAAATGCAACGTCCGCCGAAGAGGGTAGCCTTATGAAATGCATTAAACTTGCCACATATTCCACCAGAACCCGATCTTTCATCCAATGATGAAGTCAATGACCAGAGTGACTTAATATAGATAATGGACCTGCTGGTGATGTTGATATCTACAATTAAAAAAGAGACGGCGAACTGCTGATTGAAAGTGATGAAATTGAAACCAGCAGTGACTCAGACAAAGAGATCCCTACCAACTCTTATTCTTCACCTAATGGCATTGAATTGAAAACTGATAGTCCTACACTGCGACTGTTACGAAGATATGTCATCAACTTCCTGCGTCTGAAAGTGAATCGTTTTCTTTGTTCATCTCTGAGCCCATGCTTCGCATAGTCCTTCAACACACTAACCGAAGAGTGCAAACATTAGGTTGAATACCATTTACATACGCAGAACTGAAAGCTTGTTTGACTGTAATAATCAGACATTGAATCATTATTTGATCCTACTGACTCAAAGCCATTTAATGCATGTGTGATATCAAAAAAACGGATTCATTTGTTTCTTTGCAATGTAACTCTTGACAACAAAGCTGATCGGCGTCAACGACAAGTCGACAATAAACTTGCCACCATATGGGAAATTTGGGCTCTCTTCCAATTCAATTTACTACAGTCTTACCTACCACCTGCTGACCTAACTGTGGATGAACAGTTGAACAGGTTTAGGGGTTATGACCTTGGTAGAGCCTATATAGCCGCTAAACTGTCGAAATGTGGAGTCAAGATATTTTGGATAGGCGACGCTCATAATGGATACACGCTTGAGGCATTTCCCTATTCAGACCGGGTTGAAGAGCGTCGAACAGTCGGACTAGGGACGAACATCATCTTACAGTTGACTGAACGTTTCTTGGAAACTGGACGCAATATCTATATGGACAGATATTTTTCATCTTAAAACTTGTTCATCAAAATTTTAGAACGAAAGTTAACAGCTACTGGAACAATCCAATGGAACCAACGAAACGTGCCTCATATAATGAAGTCTACACATGGAAGAGAGAGGTACAGCAGTGTATTCTTATGGAAACATGCGAACAGGATAACAATGTTGTCGTACGTTCCAAAGAGGAACAAAAATGTACGGATGTTTAGCTCTCAGCACACATCAGAAGAAATATCCAATAGAGAAGACCACAAACCAGTGATAATCCTCGACTATAACAAGCGAAAAAGAGGCGTAGATAGATGTCACGGACAATAGAATAGCAGATTACAGCTGCAAAAGAAAAATCACTAGGTATCTGATCATTTTCTTTTTCAATATGTTGGATATTGTGTTGCTCAATTCATTTTTGATAATGGAAATGAACGGCTACACGAAGGATAGAAAGAAATTTATCAAAGCCATTGTTGCCCAGCTGGCCGAAGAAATTATCGACATAAGATGCAGAAATCGGCATGTATACGCTCAAAGTCGTCAAAAGTTTCAGTTATACGGCGTAGAACCACTATCTAATCCCACTGTCCTCTCCTCATCCGCGAATGTACCGAGAAAATGTCGGAATCCTCAATGCAGAAAATCTAATTACATCATAAGAATAGATTTTTAATTGACAAGTCTCTATAAATGCATTTTCATGGATGAAGTCATTTTTTTATTTATACATATAATAATATAACTTCTTATGTGATCTACATGTAAGCATCAGAAAATTAGACCGTATTAGAGTGATGTTGCTATAACAGTGATTACTTTTGCATAAGATTGAATATTTGCATACTAAAACCATAATCCAAACGAATATGATTTTCGTAACGAATATATCACGTGCATTGTAAATATTTCGTGAACTTAAGTGAACTAAGAAACAAAGAAATAGTATTAGATCGTAAATTAGGATTTTTGGGAAAACTAATCTAGTAGTTATAGATTATCATCAATTCTAATACAAAACAAAAAATCTTTTGAGCACAAATAACACGGTTTTTCCTATTGTTTTGTCTACACATGTAGACAGGTGGCCGGAATATGTTGGTACAAATACGTGGCAGGATGAGGGTTGAAACGTTAAAACTATGGTTTTTTCGTTTGATTATGAAATTACCTATGTGCTATTTTCACAGGCTTATGAATTAAACATGCCTGACAATGATTTATAATCATTCAGTTTACGTTTACGTTTAAAATGTTTTCCACCGCCCTAGTTTTCTTATAATGAGCAGAAATCGTTTAATGGTTAACTGCAAAAGAAATTATTATTAAATCAAAAATCAAAGCGTAGCAATAACACACTTTTGCTTCGACATCCAATCAGAAACATGCTTGTTAATAGCTGTAATGCTGAACAATCAATTAGTTATATTTTCGGTCTTTAAAAACTGTTCTGGGAAGCAAGTAAAGTAATAACAAATCGTCGCAATTATTGTTAATTATTGTTAGCATTCTGAATGCTGTTTGTTACTGCATTACAATATTAAGGTCATTTATTTAAGGGTCAGTTATTAAGGCTATATTTAATAACTCATTGGATTCTTAAAATGAAAAAATAACTAATTTATATTTCTTAAAATGTTGATAAAATAATATTTGCTATGATATTACTGTTGCTGGTACATAATGTATTGTCCACAAAATTTTGATTGTTCTTAAGTAGCAGTTTCATCCTTTTATTACCGTGCTGCATGATTTTTAAGGTCCAAGTATACAATATCACCTATTATATCATCTATAATTCGGCCAATTATCCCTGATTTTAAGCCTTCTTGCAGCAAAGGAGTGTGATATTCCTATGAAGCTTAAAACATTGGCTAAATATTTGGAATGTGTGATTACACTCGTTATGTGATTACATACCAAAATAGCGCCCTTATTCCTATAGGTTAAGATGGCGTTTTTATTGATCACAAAAGGGAAAATTAGGCTTATAAATGATCTGTTTACCTACAATTTTGTCAGTTGGAGTATTGTTATGTTTCTCCGTTCTAAACTTCCTGCAAATTATCCCTTTTATTAATTAGTAAATGAACGGATTAAGGCTTTAAAACGAATACTCAGTACAGAGTTATTGGAGGAGCCTAATTTATGTAATAGAATCGATATTTTTGAGCGTATTTTTTTAGAAACTATCCTACGTTTTTCATGAGAAATATAGTTTTCGCGAGTCTCACTTTTGATTGGTGGAAAGTCTTATTGCGCGCCAATTTAATTTTTAACTTTAAGCTCACCGAATTTTCTAATATTTGAAATAGTTGCATTGAGCTAAAAATAGCTTCTCATTATCACCTTCGTAGCAACTCATTCTGTTAGAAAGCGTAAATTTAAAACGAGTTCCTTAAATTTTATGAAAGCCGAGACGTGGATTGAAGTTATATGTTTTCTCATTTAGATTAACAATAATAACACGGTTTACATGGTAAGTACGTAAATGCCTGTGACTGCATAGCTTCGTGTCAAACTAGTGTGTGACTAATGACACAGAGTTATAGTTAGTTTACTAGAAATTTAGGTGACGTTGCACTATTACCTTATCCCATTTCACATGTTTATTACTGACACATTTTATCCATTTGCATATTTTAATCATGTAATTCCAATGAAACATCTGTTGTGCCAAGGAGATGAACTGATGTTGCATGAATCTCATGAAAAATTAGGTCACATTTACTTTGAAGCTATTTTTGTATTTTGATTATTCAGCCAGCTTCCTATGCCCAGTATGTGGGTATGTCAATACAACTCACTGAAATCTACACATGGGTTTATTTTATATGAGGTGAATATGAAATCTACCCCGGAATGTAATATTATATATGGACGTTTCTTTTCTTAGCAGCTTCAACGATGCATTACATTAACAGAACTAAATCTAACAACTGGTTAGCAATACAATCTATGAGTTTTCCTTTAGATACTATGGGACATAAATATTGGTTATTCAATATCTTACCTGATTGTTATTATTCGCCTTTCTCCCTGTAAATCACAGTACATCAATGAATCTAAGTTAACTCTGCAGCTGGTTATACAACGCAATCAGATGTTTGAGTGGTAAGATAAGAAGTTACGCAACTTTTTAAATTGCGCAATTTTGAATGCCTAATGGAATAGATTCAATGTTTTTTAATCTATGTAAGTTCATTAAATTCCAAGCAATCATTAATGACGAGGAAAATAATTGTGTATACAATGTAAAGAAATTGTGAATTTATAAGGCAGTTTATAAGAGTCAGAGATAAATTTGGTATATAAGGAATGCATCGTTATTTGACTGTAGTAACTCAACGCTTTTTAAAATGTTTTTACTATTTTAGTGAAAGTGCAAGAACTCTTAATTGAGAGTAATTAGTGTTAGATTTTAGTATCATTCTGAATGTCCCTTAGAAACAATAAACGTTTGCGTATTTTCCGATGCTGAGACAATATTTTAGTCATATCCCGAAAACGTTTCTCGCGCGGATCAAAACAAGTATCAAACAGAAATAATATCAGCCATCATGAACTATCTCCTCATTGCAGATGCCTTGGAGGGGGAGAACTCGGCCTTACCTCTGTCCAAGAACAGCTCTCACGAATACATTCCCATTCACGTTTTTTATTTTTGCACTCGTCTGGCGGACAAGCTTTGGATGGGTTAGTAGCAGTTTATTGATAGTTTTACACATTAGTAATTTCTACATATTTATTGAGAGTTCCATTTTTAATGCCAATGGATACTACTTATGGTGTTTTTCACGCGCGGTTTCCATAAAATTAGTTCGGTTTCGGGTTTTTTAAATCCCAAAGTCGCGGTTTCGGTTTTTTAGCTAGCTACCATCGGTATTAGTAAAACATTAAGCAAGAGATAAATACCATGCAAAGTGTATTTTCATAGCACTAAATTAATTTGTTCATGGAATAAAACATAGTTTCACTTCAACTTAACAAACTTGGGGTTTTTCCAAAAAGACTCCATCGTTTCTTGGAATTACATTATAAGGTGAGTTTTTCTGTTAAAAACCTAAAATTCGTTTCTATTTGATTCTTTTTGCCTTCGAGTTAAATGAAAAGTGAATAAATACGTCTGAAAAGAAACCACTGAAACAATATATGTTTTTAAAGCACTCATTTAATCATGTGGTATTGTAGCTAACACTGTAATTATCGAATTAAGATACTATTTGGAAAGCGTTAATATTTAATCGGCATTTAACTAGATTAAAATTATTTGTGAGTTGCAAGGAATTCAAATTTAGGTCTTCTTCATATGGAATCTGGAGTTATATTGGATTTTATGTGCCGTGTTTTGAGTCAGGCTGAACATCGACTCGGAATAGGACAGTTGGAACCTATTTATCAATGTCTTAATAGAGTGATCCTCTATGATCTCGCAAGGCCACGTGCTGCACTTGTCGATCAAATAAAGATCCTTGATGACTTAAAAAGGTATATCACTATAATAAATTCAAAATGCTGAATTTTGTTTAGAATATTTCTCAAAAGAGCAATAATATTTGGTGCTAATAACAATGATATGGACTTCATCGGCTGCTTGTGCCATAAAATCTTTTCTCTTTTGGAAAATTCCACTGATGAACAAAAGTTTGTTTTAATTGATTTGGTTATAAGCCAATCTAATTAAGTCCAACTATATTTAAGTTTGTCATTGTGTCTGCAAAACCCTTAGAAAATGTGTTTGAATGTTTTAGTTCTACGGTTTTTCTGAACTGATGATATTTTGAATAAATCATATTCTAGAAAGTGCCCTACGAATGTGTATTCTTTATAAAATTTCTTACATTTGTTTATATTTGTAAAATGCTTTAAACTTTTAGATTAAAGGAACGATATTTTTCTAATATTTTTATTAAATAATCTGAGGATAATTTGTCTTGAAATACAATGAAACTATATGTTATCATTTAGAAGTGAATCAAAATCTGATACAGCCTTTAATAAAAGCCAGGAATTGATTAGAAACTCATGTGTCCGCGTCTGGAATGAGATCGTTAGCAGTAAACGTACTCTTCTTGAAGACACATTTCGTGTTAGTCTACCAAATGGGCCCATTGGCATCCAATTATTCAGGTTGGTATGCAGACAACCTATTTTCAGCTCAGTTATTTTAGGCTATGTTGTTAATTATCCTAGTAGTAGATAGATTTTTTCTAGGCTTAGGCCATTAAATAATTTCAATTTACTTAAAATTAGAAAAAATATACGTATAAAGCTAAGGTTCTACTCTCAATGTTCTTTACGTACAAAAAACGTCAATTGCATTTAAAAGAGACATTTTCATTTTCACTAGAGACGTTTAATCAAGAGAGCAATACAAGTGGTGCTTGGAAGTTAGTTGAGCGCAACGAAATACTATTTTGAATTTTAATGTTTTTCTTTCTTTTTATTTGAATAGTTTTACAATAAATATCTTTCAATTTTCATTCAACTCATGCTACCTGGAAACGGGCCATCCGAACCGGCCTATCTATCAAGGACTTCGCGAGGCGACTCGATGTAATAAAGTTTGCCTGCAAAATGTTTTAACATAAAAGTATCAATAAAATATATAAGATCAATAAAAAATACAAAAATAATTAAAATTAAGAATTTCAATTATTCAATGGTTTACTTATTAAATTTTCCCTAAAAACTGGTAGTGTGCTTCAATGCTAATGATTATATATCGTCCGCGACCTGAACCGAACCGGACAGTCTAATTGTGATCCGCAAAACAACCTTTGGGTCGAACCGGATTGACCAGTTTCCCACCCGGTTTTAATGTCATCATTCAAATTGAGGATATTATAATTTGTATTTCGTTTAAAATATTTTTGAATTTAGATCCAAGTATTATGATGCCAGTGTGAGATACTGGAATAACATGATTGCTGAAGAGAAAAGACGAGCTGCTCTGGATACTCTATCTCTATACACTCAACATCAGTCCCGATTTGCTAGAATGTCGGCTGGCATTTCTAAAAGCCTTTATGGTTTAGCAGTTAAAGGCAAACTTACGTAAGTGAACTTCTAGTCAAATGCCACTATTCACTTAACAATAATTTGTGTTCAATTTGAGAAATAGTGTTATATCTCGAATTTGAAAGATTTACCCTGATATTTTTTGAATTTTCCTAAATATCATTAGCAAGACAAATGTCTAAAACAAAAATAATATTTTCAATATATTTCTTACTATGCACATTATTTTAAAAAAAATTTACTTTTATTGCTACCTTCATATATAAAATTTACTTCAGAACGGTAGGTCACGATGACATCGGATCATTACTTTTTCAATGTGTTCAGTTTATCATTGACCACCACCCTACCAAATATTACCGTTGTTGTTGTCTTGGAACACATTTTTAAATGTTGTGACATTACAGTCAATTTATTGACGTCAGAGCTCCAGAATTCCAAATGTTTTGTTCTCTTAGTCATATGTAGACTATAGACTTACCAAGTTTTGCTGGTTGGTGATGAAAAGGATTGATTTTATAAGGGGTGCTTTTGGACCTTCCCTCGGTTTTAAAAGTGAAAAAAAAGCCTGACCGAGATATAGTTAAGACATAAATTCCCACTCAATCACTATATAGTAGCATATATATACTAAACTTGCACGTTTAACTGAATGTTAATGTTGATGAAACGTTTAGGCGCAGTCAAAGCAATTTTAAGTGCAAAGTACCTCTACATGAAGCAGTTGCTTGGTGGTTCACGCATATCGCTGTCATTCGCGATCTTTTTGAATTCTATCAGGCTCAAAAAACACAGGTGAGATTATGCACGCATAGCAAGTCTGATGTTCTCATTTTTCATTGTTTAGACCAAACGGAATGTGGATTCCTTAGTGCAGCAAGAATGGGCTCTTTGTGAAGCCGAACTTACCCGTGAACGTGGTTTGTGGGGACCCGTGTTTGGATCGCGCCTTGACAAATGGATGTTAGATCAAACTGAAGGTATTTTCTAGAACGATTTTCACAATTTCAAATTTATTCTTACATGTTTACAGAGAACAATTTCCTTACCATTAACTTTTGATAATTGTTTCCTATGGTACACAGGCACAGCTGACTTTTTTTAAAACAATTACCACTCTATCTTCGAGAAAAATTCTTCGAATTTAAAATTTCTTTGATTTCATCATCGATAACTAGTGTTAAAATTCTGAACCTGCATTCAACATTATGCTTGAGATTGGAAATGATCCTTTGGTCATTTATCTACTGCAAACTCTTGATACGAATCATCAAATATTTATTCCTATGCTTAGGTGATTTATAGCAACATTTATATTTTTAGGCCCTCATAGAATGCGAAAGCGGATGAAAATCAATGAAGACTTTTATACTTTTTATCCATATCGACCTGAGCAGGAAATGGTATCGAAGAAAACAAGGAAGCGGGCTCCTTCAAGTGGAGACAGCAGAGAATATTATCAAAAACATGGACTAAAATCCGTCATATCACGTCAGCAATCAGGTAGGGTTAGAGATTACATATGAGTAACAAGTTTATAAAATTAGCCTGAGGTAATCTTTATTTATATAAAATATATGTTTTTTGTTTTTCTATTACATCATTGAAAAAATTCCCTTTCCACATAAGTTATCATTACTTCAATTTTTCAATACAAAACTACTTTTTTGCATCATTTGGCACTCCAGAATGTCTATCAATGCATTCTTGGAACATCTTCTGGTGACTAACATCTACGCATCTGCTTCCTCACATTGAAGAACACGGACGAGACCAGATGGACAAGTGAAGTATATAGGATGTGTTTTTTGTTCATAAATCGTATCTGACAGTAGCGTTGTGTCTTGCAGTCTATAGCCTGGTTCTTCATCGCTAATTTGAATTTCTCAAGCACCATGTTAACGTCCAGCATTATGAACCATTTTGTGGCATCAAATGCTTCTAGTACCTCTCTGCTCCCGAGGAGATGATGTAACACCCAGCGAGAATGAATCTTATAGGGATGGGCGTCTTCAGCATATTGTATTGACAATTTTCACTATTCTTGTATTACGATTTTATGTAAAAATACCACAAATATAAAAAATCAAGTAAATAACAGTTTAATATCACAACTGTATTTAGAAACGAAAAATTTATTACGAAAATATTAAAAATGTTTCTTCGTATGGAAACGGTCCCAGCATTCACCAAAACAAGACAAAATTAGATAGTTCACAAATATAAGCTGTGCGCTTTCGTATACCTGCATTTAGATCTGTGAAAACAACACAATTTCTTTTCTTTTTACCATCTATTTTTTTGCTTCAAATGTTTCTATAATCCTAAATGGTTCAATAAGTCCTCGCTTTCGTTTAGGACCTCTGAAATTTTCAACTAAACCCTCAACCACTTTGAAGATAAAATCACGGCGGTGTGTAATTTTGGGGTATTAGCAGTATTTTTTTGGTATATGAGGAATGCGTTCAAAAGAGTTTTCTTCACCACTTTTCCATTTAGGGTAGGAAGAATCACTTTGTCTCCGTTTCATTTTCAAATTCTGAACACAGATCTTCGATGGCTGATACTGACAAATCAGCCAATGAATCTTCCCTAACACATCTTGCAGCCATTTTATTTACTAATTAATCACTTGAAATGAATAAGAAAATTTAAAATAACATCCCGCTAATGAAAAAACGCTCTTATTACCGATTCTGCAAAATACATAAAGAATTATTCCTTAAAACTATGTTACACATTAGTGGTTTTTGCCATTTTAAGGGAAAGCCACTATAGTGGCGCTTAACACTGAACCAGTTAATACCCAATTTCTACCGTTTTGTTTTGATTTAGTATATCGATTCAATTTCACATAAATGATTTAAAAAGCGTTTACACCTAAATTGTCTGCTGTGCGAGTCAAGGTTTATTTCAGTTGTAACTAATAGAATGTACTAGATTTTTGCACTACCAGAAGTTTATTGAACCCATTCCTATTTAGAATCATTCAATTTAGTGGCAGTCCCTGCTGACTGTAGTCCCATGCAGTTTTCTGAGCCTCTCGTACCATTGGTCACACGACATAACTTTTTTTTAAACANTTGGAAAGCAGGTAAATTTTAACATATAATAGTTAAATAAGGACTTCAGAGTGAGATACTCCTTTCCATTACAGTACGGCATCTATAATACACTGAAAACCAATTATTTTTTCTGGATTTTTTGCAAGGGACACCTTGCGAAGAACACATCGCATTTTTTTTGGATAAATCCTAAAGTTAATTAAAAATCAAAAATTACCAATACTTTCCGTCCCATTTAACTTTAAAAGTTTCAATAAAATGTATGCATTTAAGTTAATATAAATAAAATTTGTTTTACATGATTCAGATGCTTTGCCAAAATTTGCCTTAATGTAGTGTTCATATAGCTACGAGATTTCTTTGCACTGAGTTATGTACATAGGATAGACTTATTTTTTAACCATTTTTAAACAAAAAATCCATGTACATATATATATATATATATATATATATACATACATACATACATATATAAACAAAATTAAAATATACTGAATTTCTATTACTCCGAATTTAGCGAATGATTTAGCAATTCTATGAATAAGTCTTTAGTGTAAAAGATTTCAATAAGTTTATCTAAATGGATTCACCTAAAATAAATATGTCCACTCGCCTAAATGATTTTGAATTTATGCGATAAATTGATTAGAGTTCAAACTAGTGAATTATAACAAAAATCGAATCATTAATCATTTCTTATTTGCTGTTTATTAATATCATCAATATTCGACTAAAGAAAATTTCAAAACAACTTTTCTTTATGACCTTTTCCTTCATCACTAAGAAGTTACTCAAATATTTTGTCTAATAAACCTTAATTTATGGCATATGAAATTTTCAGCTTAATTACTTAATTTGTATGAAGATATGAAGTGTCCATTTATATGCAAAGCTGATATTATAACTGTTAAGTTTGTAGAAAATACCTTATTATTATTATTATTATTATTATTATTATTATTTTATTATTATTATTTTTATTATTATATACGTCGCTGAAGTTTGGAAATTACCAATATTTTATCACCACTATTCTGAGATTTGTTCACTTTCTAATGCTACGTGTTAAAATTGTCTTCGAAAGAATTTTGCAGTTTTTCAAAGTTTTCAATTTTGAATTATTATTGTGTTGTGAATAAACATTATCGTTATTAATAGAGTTGAAACTTTATGCAACTCTCATTCAAATTTCCATGCTAACGGAATCCTAAAGTGTATTTCGTTCAAATACCGCTTAACTTTAAGAGGATATCTTGGCATAGTACACTCTATATTTGAAGTTTGTCCAATATATTTTCAAACGCACCTAAAACTTAAATTAATTTCTGTGTGCTTGGAGGTAAAATGTTTATTCTATATACCATCCTGTATCTTTTTGTTTTCTTTAGTAAAACCATTACATTCATTTATGCAAAGTGTTGATGATTATGCAGCATCCTGTAGTGTTGCTCTAATTTTCGCATTTGTTTCCTTTTAAACTGCTTGACACGATGCGCAATTATTTCGGTGTAGAAACGCAACATGTGTGGCAATAAATAACGTATTTAGAAGCATCTAATCGTAAATACGTGGAAAGCTTCGATGAAGACAACTCTGCGTATGACATCGAAGCATCAATGAAACACATTCAAGTTAAAAAGCGACAGAACTCTGATCTTGAGGTATGACTTAATTTTATCGTTCTTCAAGAAAATATATTTTTCGTATTCCGTCATACAACGTATTTTGCTTGTATATATAGTACCCGCTTTTTGGTCGAATTTTTTACCTAATGTCAAAATTAAGAAGATTTTCTATTTTTCAGTACAGGCCATTTTTCTTATTTCCTGATCAACTTAAGTTCTGCACCAAATCTAGTATATAAGGGAAAATGAACTTCTGTTTGCTTGGACTTAAAGTTCATTCTATGTGATTATAGTGTTTAGTTTTCATTATTCCATTTAGACTCAAATCAAGCGAAGTTTATGGAATTTGCTTGCGTGTTATGAATATTCCCTTGTAATAGATATGCATTAGTTCTTTTTAAATAAGATTACCTATAAATAGTTCTCGCGTTAAAGCAAATAATGGCTGCTCACTTCATTGTCGATATCGTTTAATCTTAATTGAAATGGAGAAAATGATTTTTTTATTATATCTTCCGTCTGCTAGGCATTGATTTCTTCTGATAAACCTAATGCTTGTCTGTTAAAAACTTGACTCTTTTGTTCTACTCTCAATTTATTTAGTACTGTGCGCTAATATAATAATTTCAATTTTTCAACTGTTTACTCTTGTTAAACTTTTGCAAACAATTTATGTATTATTAAAATACTATTATTTAGTATATGCATATCTTTGAGATTTATCGTCGTGTTTTACTGTTTTGGTATTTATCAAGTGTACAAATGAAGTCATTTCTACATGAAAATGTTCATTTCATTTTAGCATTTAATTGAACACTTGTTTAGACTACAGATGATGATTCCGAAACGAACGCTTCAGCACCTGAACTTGATCAAGGCGAAAGTCAAGCTTTAATGACTCTTCTTCAAGAAGGGGAACGTGTACGTCACATGTTCAGATGTGCTCGAATTCAAGGCCTCGATAATTACGAAGGTTTACTTCTCTTTTGTTTGGATCATTTTTATGTTGTCGACGGCTACACTCTTCTAAAGTCGAGAGAAATAAGGGATATTGAATCACTACCCGCAGGTAAGTTTCTTTCAGATCACAAAAAATTATCAAGAATTGCTTTTAAGGTTCTCATGAGCCTATTATTCCGCATACCACATGTTCAACAGGCATTCCAAAACACGGGAGATTGGTATCAAAATTCTCTTACAAAGACATTAGAGAAGTTCATAAACGGAGATACCTCTTGCAACCAATCGCGATTGAATTTTTTTCTTCCGATGGTCGAAATTTTTTGCTGGCCTTTCCACAAAATAAGGGGTTAGTTTTTGCTAAAATTATTTCAATTTTATCATTCAATAATGTGTACTATAATTCGCTCTCCATTGTTTAGAGCAGATTCTATACGCAACAAAGTCTACTATCGCCTAGTAACATTATCGCCCAATTTAATCACAAATTCTCATAATTCATTGTCTGGTCAAAAGTCTGGAACGCTGATTGAAAGTGGTTCAGGACTGATTGGTGCATTTATGGGCGAGAAAAGTGTAACCCAGCGATGGGAACGAGGAGAAATTAGTAATTTCCAATACCTTATGCATCTCAATACTCTAGCTGGACGTTCTTACAATGATCTGATGCAGGTTAATACTGAAATGTTGATCGATAATTCTATTTTTTATTTTAAATATTTTATGCGAAAATTCTATGTTTGTGCTGTTTATTTGTAAATGGCACATATATTTACTTGTATCGATAACAATCTTTAGTGAGATCAATGCAAACTTAAGTTTGTACCGGCATGAATTCCATTTTAATCTAGAACTTCTTGTGGGTTGGCGTCATACCTATTTAATATTAAGGGTTTTGGTTCAAATTAACTTTAAGAATGTCAATGTTGCCTGAGTTTTATGAATGTAAACAATGCTGTTGTGAATGATTTCTTGTAAACTAGAAAATAACCATTTGAGATAGCTTGTTTGTTAATATAACGTATTCTCTTGTAATATATAATGGAAATTTTATAGTAATTTTATTGCTAAGGAACCATTAAATCCATTTTTAGAATTTGATTTCATACATGCATTCATATTTTAATGAATTAGTGAATATCTGCGTCGTTTAACCAAGATTGTTGCGCATTATAATAGACCTACATCTAATATTGTACAATAATCAAATGAACCACTGTTTTGATGGACTTTGCACTAACAATTGATGGTGGTCACAAAGTTGACCTCATATTTGACCAGCAATTCTGCAAATTTTAACTAAAATTTGCTGTATTTTTCGAACCAATAATTTTTTGTCCACAAAGTGTAAGTGAATTTACATCAGTAGGATTGTATAGGAACATCTAAACAGCAGCAATAAAGGAAACACATAGTGATAAAGTAGTAATTGGTGGCCACAAAACCTTTTAAGTTTTACCCATCATTTTGGGAATTGAGTTCGCATTGCTTTTCAGTATACCTGTTGCTAATTGACTGATAGAGAGACTATATGTAATTTCAATTTAAAGTAATTTTATATATTCACTTTTTAACTTGTTTCTAAGTGAATCATTCAAATTGTTAAGGTTATTAATATTCGAAATGATGACTAGATGTGAGCAAAAATTTAGTGTTTTTAACTATAGACTGCGGAAATGTGTAATCTTAATTCTTGATAGTTTTGGTTTTGTAGTGAAATAGTTTAATAGTCAAATTTTAGTATCCCGTGTTTCCATGGATTTTAGCTGATTATGAATCTGAAGAATTGGATTTGACAAGTAAAGACACATTCAGAGATCTTTCCAAACCGATGGGTGCACAAAGGCCTGAACGCTTGGAACAATTTCTAAAGCGGTTAGTTTTTTATTTCTATCGAATCGCATCTCATTGAGAGGATCAGTTTGTTTTTGCTAGCATTAAAATGCTATTTTAATAGAAAGCAGCGTTTTATGTTTTCCCAGCCGTTTTTTATTTTCGAATATAGATAACATTTATGAGAATTTTACATTTTTTTTATCAAAAATTCAGAACATTCTTGAACAAAGCATTTTCATACATTCCATCCAATTAAATAAATGCAAATTCGCCCCTTTTTATATACTTGTCAAAAAAAATTCTTCAATTTTTCGTGTTGCTACACCAAAATTTGGTGTGTTGGAAACATTGAATAAAAGTTAAGACCCCAAGTTTAATATTGAAGAGTATTTGATAATAATACAAACGTCAAAATGTAAATTATATTTTTCAATGCTGCAATTGTTTTGACTTGCGTGCACTGTTGCGTAATTGTAACAATTTTTAAAATTTTAGAGAATCTTTTCAAATACCCTGTCCACTCCATGTTCATTTCTCATCCCATTCCAGTTGATTAAGTAAAGAAATTGAACATGCACAAAAGTAATATTCAAACCAATTTATTTAGTTTTCGAGAATGGGAAGATCCTGACCCTCAATCAGAAACTCCCCCTTATCACTATGGAACTCATTACAGCTCAGCGATGATCGTCTGCTCATATCTTGTCAGAATGGAACCATTCACTCAAAACTTTTTGAAACTTCAGGGAGGCTATTTCGATTTAGCTGACAGAATGTTTCATTCTATTCAGGATGCTTGGCTGTCTGCAGCTCAAAACAATATGGCCGATGTGAAGGAATTAATTCCAGAATTTTTTTATTTGCCACAGTTTCTTACCAACCAGAACAAGTTTGATCTTGGTAATATTTTTAATATATTGGTTTTTTGTTTTTTATTTTTCAACAATTTTAATCGGGAATGCTCAGTTGAAATAGAAATTCAAATTTATTAATATTTTGAATATAACTAAATCTTAACAAGCACTTATTTAATATGGTTGCAATTATTAAAATTGTTCATAGTTTTAAGTTTAGGAATATATTAATTTAAGTTTTGCTACTTTTTATCTCTTAATATTGTAATAACCATGATAATATTTCAAATCATTTATTGGATCATATTTCAAACAATTATTATTTTCGTGTATCATTGTTGTCTTTGTTGTCGTATATTGTCCAAGCATTGAAAAATATACAACATTTTGATTGTAAGTGATATAGTTAACCCAGTCGCATACGTTTCCATATACATATTTTTAGTCAAAATATTGTGAATTACACAAAACCACTGAAGGAAGTGTGCTGTTTTGTGCTACTATTATATTGATAAAAGTTTACATTCTTTCATTCCACGTATGAGAGCAAGAAAATTTTCATTGATATCTGATACTTTACATATGCTACTAACTTAACCGTTCAAATACAGTTAATGATAAAACACCCAAACTATACGTATAAAGCTATGTAGAATAACATTAGAGTGGTCGAACGTTAGACCATTTTAAAATTGGTTATAAGGCATTTTCTTTCCAATAAAAGTTTCATAATCTATCTCAATTCACCAATTTTTTATTTCTATACATCCTAGTAAATATTTATTAGTTAATTGCGTGGTTATTTTAGGTCGCAAGCAAAATGGAACCTACCTCAGCGATGTTGTTTTGCCGAAATGGGCCAAAGGGGACCCACGTGAATTTATTCGTGTTCACCGAGAGGTACACTATTAATTTTCCTTAAAATCAAACATTGTCGTGGAATCGAGTTTCTTTTTATTTACGTGTGAAATTTTTTCGACTACATGTCGTTTGGACTTCTTTCACACAACAGATTTCAAAATTAAAACCTGTCTTGGCCAGTACATGTAGTCATCCATTCACTCTGTTAATTTAGGCCTTGGAATGCAATTATGTATCAACACACCTGCACGAATGGATAGATTTAATTTTTGGTTACAAACAGCAAGGCCCCGCTGCTGTCGAGGCTTGCAATATATTCCACCATTTGTTTTATGAAGGGAATGTTGATATTTATAATATCAATGATCCTTTAAAGAAGAACGCAGTAATTGGTTTTATCAACAACTTCGGTCAGATACCAGAGCAGGTAATATATCTACTATTTATGAGAGATTTCATTTTCGAAAATCAGTCACAAGCAAAAATATATTTTCCTTCCAAATATTTTAAACTAACTTTTTTAAAAAATTTTCTAGTGATTTTTCAAATTTTGAAAAATTGTTTGCTACAACCAACATGCACCATATTAATGCAAGTATGCGTTTATATACAAATGTAATCACCACATTTTATTAAAAGAATTTTAGCAAGATATTCTTAAACCTAAGAAGTTCTTGAATACTAAAATATACCTTGTTGATTTTGCGGTTACGTAGTACAAAGCGATAATTACCAATTTGATGTGTAGTGGATCTTATTTTCTTACGTTGCTCCATAGACTTCTAAATTATCTGGACAATACTCTGAGTTGAATATGCGTGCGTTTGTGCCTTAAAGAGGCCATTGCAATTGCGACAGCAGTACATTTTAAAGCCAGCCGCTAGGGGATGCATAACAACACGCCTGGCCTAATAATCATTTATTCTCTTGATGAGTATGCTGCACGTTCGTTGCTAATTGTGCACTTGCTGAAACCTTATTCACCGACTGGATTATGCCTAACAAATGTGTTGTCCCATGTTGTAATTCTGGTTATAAGTCAAACCAAAACAAGCACATAAGCTTGCACAAATGTCCAAATGATATAAATATGCGAAAAAAATGGTGCAATCGAATACCACGAAAGCATTGAATTATAACAAAATATTGTCAAGTATGTTCTTTGCATTTCGTCAAGTCTGATTTCTGTGATACATCACATGACTCCCATTATTGGAGAAAGCCGTCTGGCACGAAACTGACAAAACGAAAATTGAACAAAGATGCTGTCCCATCGTTATTTTCGAATCTTTTACCTAGATTCTCAAAGAAAATCGAATTAAGAAAAACAACATCGTCTACATTTACAACTCGTTTTGAAAATCAACAGGAGTTGCTCAAAGACACCGAAACAAGTATTTTTAGTAATGAAGCTATTACATGTTTAAATGATATTAACTCAAAAATCAACTCAGGTTTATGCACACTGCTTGATGAATTCATTTCTTGTTACTCAGAAAGTTGTATACATTTTATGATTATTGATCGTGAAAGTGATGTTACTTGTTCACTTAGAATCAATTCGAATCTTTCATTTCACTGCTATGTGTTTGGAATCCTATTAAATAACCGGAAGACATCTCATATACTAAGTGACTCCAGCCAAATTCATTTTATAAGTGAAGTTGTGAACATTCTGGGTTTCATTAAGACTAAAGTGGAATTTGACAGAAGTTACTTTTTGAAGTCAGCAGTTAAGAACATGGAGGACTTTCTAAATTTATTAGATGAATCAGATGGGATAAAGATTGGAGTATCATTTCTCATTGATCAGATAAATCTTTGAATTTGTTCCAACAAAGAGACGTTATTCTCCAGAGCTTGTAATTCAGGCATATATTTGGTACAGTACAAGTAGCGCTGCCTATCAATCATTACTGGACAGCAAAGCATTCCATTCAGTATTTCAGAAGACTTGCCAATTTTCTTCCTTCAGCTGATAACGAAATTTCTGAAAAGTATTTAAAACTATTATGTATCCATTCGCCAAATCCTGGAAATCGAAAAGAGAATCCGTCTTTTATCATTATTAAAATTTATAAAATTCCCACTTTACACCTGAAGAAATAAAATCTCAATTTTTAATTCCATTAGAAAGACCTCATGATGTAAACTGTCACCAATATGATTCCATAGAGCCTGACTTTAGCTCATTAGACATTGCTGATGCGAATATTATTTTCTATGTTGCTGGATACGTTGCAAGAAGGGTCTCAATGTAAGCAAAGTGTCCTTTTTGCACAGAGTTGCTTGTTTCTGATAACAAACTCACGTTTAATCGAACTAATTTTGCAGAGCCTTATGAAGCAATTGTCACGAAGTTAATTGAAAATGTCAATCGTGGTGTATTATCGATGCCTGCTGAACATGTTTACATTTTATGCATTGAAGCTTGGGCCTTTTTCTCAAGTTTAATTAAACATTTTTTGGAGGAACCGGAAGCTATTACAATATTTATTGAGTGCTGTTTTAGGCTTTTTTTAAATGCAAATTCAAAAAATTTTGCTTGCTTGAGCACAATTATGAAAAACACTTCCATTCTTTTTGTTTATGCGCAAATTTTGTAAAACAAAGGCGCCCAGGAGCAGCCAAAAAACTACAACGCAAATTAAAAAAATTCCAGTGTTCTTACTTTTGATTTTTAATTAAATTAATACATTGGAAAAATATCTTCAAGTTTCATTACTTAATAAATATTACGTAGTCTTTGTAAGATAATAAATTTTAAATCATTTTACAAATGACCTCATTAGGGCGCTATTAAAGCATAGTGTATTGTCCAGGTAATATAGAAGTCAATGGTTGCTCACATATTTTATGTAGCTTAGCTATATGAAGTTTGGAAATCCATACGGAGGGATAGCTCTTCCAATATCTCTAAATATATGTAGAGAAATTCGTCAAAAGTTGCAGGGAAAATCAGATTTTATTGAACAAAGTTGGCATCGAAACTACTGAACAAAATATGTTTATAAATAGTTGTCAATTTTTAAATATTGAATTTTTTTATCATTTTTTAGACTGTGGGATAAAAATTTTGGTATTCGCTTTTCAATCCAATTTCATTATACATTTGCATTAATAAGAATCAAATGTATAATATATATATATATAGGATGTAATCGATCATGAATTTAGTTATTCAAGAAGCCTCATCCTTCTAAGAAGGTGCTTAACTCTCGTGGAGATATTTTTCAAGGAGTTCCCGTTCCAAATGATCGTATCTTCTTCCACAATCTTGAGAATATGCAACCTAGTTTACAGCCTGTTAAGAAACAGAAATCTGCAGTAGGCCAAATTAAAATTTCCGAAAAAGGCTTAATAGGAGTGGAGCAGAAGATGGTAATGTTTCTTTTCAATCATATCCCATGTTACATTATATTTTAATATCATATTTTTTGTACAGTTAATAATTCTCTTAAGGTGGTCCTATACTAAAAAATGTCAAAATTTTCAATTTTTTGATTTTGGTTGTTTTACATACTTTCAACTATCTGTTAACTGCTGGTATAGCTATTTTTCATGAAGAATTATATAAATTAGTTTAAAAGTAATTTTAATATGTGACATTTAAAATTTAATTTCACATACCTCTTTGTGTTTTTTTCTTTTTTTCTTTCTTTACTTTTTTCTAATGAATTCATTTCCCTATTTATTAAATCATTTTTGCTTATTCTATTATTTAGGAAATTTTGAAAAATACATATTTTTTTTAAATTTTCATTCATTTTCAAACAAATAAACAATTAAAACTTAACTTTGAAAAGAAAACATGGCGTTTCTTTTTTTAGTATAGGAACACCTTAACTTCTTAATTTTCATTTCTACTCGATATTTGAAAGTTGTTTAAAAACTTTGCGTGCTTAGTAAGTTAAGTATTGAATTGCTTATGAATAAATTTAATCGGTTGTTTTAGTTAGTAGTTTTAGCGTTATTGGAATCAGTATTTTTTAAGGTCCTGCTTCCTCCTACCTGGAATCGTTTTATTTCTTGGGGTTATAATGACGGTAGCTTGCGGCTTGTGGCAAGTGATTATGAAAAAATTTGGACGTTGATGGAAGGAGCGCCCGAGATTTCATGTGCCTGTGCGCCTTCATCTCAGATTCTGATAACAGGAGGTCCATCCACTGTTGTTATGGCTTGGAATCTTTCCATCGATGAAGGAGTTAAAACAATGTCGTTGGCTAAGGTTAGAGACATCTTTATGTTTTAGGAAATGAGCCCTTTTTATTAACTAGTAGTTTGCCTTTAAATATTTACAACGACATAAAGCTTAATGTTGATGTTATCCTCTGCTTAGAAGGGATTGGGCTACAAACAAATTTTAAAGTTTAAACTAACTGTTCTCCTTTGTGAAATTTATTTTCTCATTTCATCTATCGGACTTTGAAAACCTTGACATTATTAACAAGCTCATGTGCTAAACATGGGCTTGACTTTGCACGTGTGAAATTTTCTTCTATTCCTTGTGTATAATCTCAACATAATGTGCAAATTAACTTTGAGTCCACTGCATGTTGTTCCTTTGAATGTTTAGATTTAGTAAAAAATTTATTACGAATCACGAAGGTCTTTTTGAAATCAAAAAAAAGTTTTGTTAGTTAATAACGGGAATTTTTTTAGATTGAGACGTTTGTTGAGTAATTATTCGTTTTTAGGCTCTAATCTTCCATTTTCCAACCTCTGTAGGCGACAATGTAAGCAGCTTTGCCATCATAAATGATAGTTTCAATATGCAACTTTAAATTTTTCTATGGCAAAGCAATTTTATAACTTCATTTAATGCTAGTTTAAAAGAACTCTATTGTTGTAAATTAATGCATTCGAAAACTCACAAATTCCCAAATCCCCATGGTTCATTCTCACCTAATTTAATACTCAGGATATTTTTGTATTATTGAATGCATTAAATGATGTGCATTTTTTAATTTTACATTGATGTATGAATTCTAGCAACTGTATGGCCATTATGATGCAGTGACCTGTATCGCTTCTTCATCAACCTATCACATAGTTGTCAGTGGATCTCGTGATCAAACATGCATTCTTTGGGATCTCAATCAGTTGTCATTCATAAAACAGCTACCTCAGCATATCGGCCCCGTTGTTTGCGTTTATATCAACGACCTCACAGTAAGTAGTTTTTCACTAATATTTTTCACCTCATTACCCTGAAAGTTTTGAAATGGTTTAAATTCCGCAACTTAGTCTCCAATTGTTAAAATAGAGAGGAAATTGTGCCTTTAATTTTTCTACAGTATGTGCGGAACAAATTTCGTTGTTGCTACGCATGCATCTCTTGCATCCCAATAAATTTCGCTTCTGCTTTATTAGGAAAAATAATTAATTTATACTGTGCGTAACTGTATCGAAAACGTCGACTATAGCTCTAAGAATTAATTTATTACATTTATTATGTGGTATATTAATTTTTATCAATTTTCTTTAGTACATTTTAATGAAACTAGACTGCTATAAAAAATTCAGTTTTTTTAAATTTCTTTCATTATTGTAATTATCAATAAGTTTTCACTAAATAATGAATATTACCTTTTTCCTGCTACTTCGGAAATGTGTCGATATTCCTCTCCGAAAAAATTTAATGATATTTTACCTAATTGTTAATAATAAATGAATTTGATTAGTTAGTTTTTAAAAATGCTTGAATTTATCAATCAAATTTTTGTTAGAAATTAATGATAATACAGGTTATTTTCCCTCTGTGACTGATACTAAATTTGTACTGATTTAGGGCAATATTGCCTCAAGTTCTGGTTCATATTTATATTTGTGGGATGTAAATGGTTGTGCTCTTGCATACGTCAACACAGCCACCGCCCGATCTCAGGCCATCATATGTTTGTCAATGTCAGTGATGAATGAATGGGATTCCGAGAATGTCATACTCACAGGCTCTAACGATGGTGTCGTCAGGGTATACCAAACATTCCATTCTCGATCATTTTAACATGCTTGAAATTTAGATGTGGAGCTTGGAATTTCTTCAGGCCCCCATTGATGAAGATGTTGATAATGATGTCGCTAACCTGGAAATCTCAGCTCCATTATCAAAAAATTACTCTGTAGATAGTCTTGAGGTACCGCATTATTTTGTTTATTTAATGCTTGACGTTTTGACTATGCTAATGAAAGGGGATTTCTAATCTTGGCTTATTTCATAAAACTTTGGATATTTTCAGTTTTAATTACTTTAGTATTATGAAGCTGACGATGTTTTTGTCAACAATGAACAAAACACCGGGGAGACCACCACCGAAGAGGGATTTACTGTTTTAGAAAGTTTTGATGCAGAGGTACTTGTTTGTAATTATTTCTGAATCTTTTGATGAATAACCTGCAGAAGTTACTATTATTTACTGTTTTCTTTAGAATAGCGCACCATCCGAAAGCTTAAGTCAATCGGATTCCTTTGAAATTACTGAAAAACGTTCTTCTCGACTCAAATCAGGTTCGACTGATGACGTTTAATCTCATTTGTCTTATATTATAATATTGTTTACAGTTATTGTGCATGATCATCCGCGAATTACACTAAAAATATCTTCATTTAAATTTAAGTACTTAGAGTGTTCACTTGCAATATTTTTTATAATTCTTGAAGGTTCGTTGTCTATAACAATTACGGTAAAATGCTTTCAAACATCAAATGTATGGTTTCTCTCTCTCTCTTTCTCTCTCTATACACACAAACACACACACACACATATATATATATATATATATATATAATGTTTTGGTAGATGAAATTGTACTTATATACGTTCAAGAGAACGATAATTTATATTGGTAAAGTGTATATATGTATACAATTGGATACCAATATTATGTTCGGATTGTATTTAGGCTACTATTGGAAGATGCAGCTTGTTTTTAAGAGTAAATTAACTATGCACACTGCATTCGAACGTAAAGATAACACGCATCCTGCTCCTGTGACGGCATTATTTATTAACAAGTATGTCATTTTAAAATAAGACTATGTCTTGTTATGCAGTTGCTCGTTTTAATGTTCGGAACTTCTTTCAAAATGGAAATACAAATTTATACCATCTCGATTTCTGTACATGTATATTATTCTGTTGATATTATTTTAAACGTTTGAATTTTTAAATTTAATTTTTAGTAATACAAAACATTCTTTAGGGATCACACTAAGGTTTTTGTTGGTGACGCACGGGGTCGGATATTTGTGTGGTCAGTTGCTGAGCATCCTGGCCGTGCTGCTGCCGATCATTGGGTGAAGGACGATATGGCCGATCAATGTATGCGCTGCGGAGTAAAGTTTTCATTCACCGAAAGACGCCACCATTGTAGAAATTGCGGAAAGCTATTTTGTTCAAGGTATTTGACAAATTTTACCAAAGTATTTTTATCGGATTGGTTTTAGGCATGTGATCTTATCTTTAACAGGCAACATTGCACATTGGTATCGATCAATGATTTTTCATTGCCCACATACATTCAAACTTTTGAAACCAACCCAGCGTATATGTTGCACATAGTTTATTGCGAATAGATATCGAAAATTGTTAATTTTTGATAATTTTAAGAAATTATTCATTATTATCTTTCAAATCCTACTATTAATCTACAAAAATGTATGAGCGTTAACCACATGTATTCTTTTCAGCGGCCTATTATCTGTTATATTTTATATAAATCATCTCCAAAAGCAATCTTTTTAGGTGCAGTAAATTTGAAACAGTAATCCCACGAAAGAAAATATTTCAGCAAGTAAGGGTTTGTCATCCATGCCACATGTCTATTAAAAATGAAATGGCCAATCAAAGTTGACGACTTTCAAACGCATGTTTCAGTTGGCAACTGCTTAATTTATTCATTGGTGCTACAGACTTATCATTTGCCAGAGAAGAAATGTATTTCTATCTATTAATTAATCCAATTATAATCCGTAGTGTGGCTTTTAGAAAATGTCCAATGTTTATTTCATGTTATTATAATTGTAATGCTTTGTTAATTAGTTAATTTGTAAAATAAACGTTAGATTTAGAGTTAATTATTTCTTTTCACTATAGTTCAAATTTAATGGTGGGCTACTGCTATTTCATCGTTTCTACTATTTGCACCAGGTTTTATAATGTAAATTTGAGTTTAGTTTGTATTTACTTGCATAATGCTGTTATTAGGGTGTCCAGATGTCATCGATTATTTGGCATTGACGATTGACCAGGGCGGTTTGGGTAAGGTTTTGAAAATTTAAGACTTAAATCAGGTTTGCCACAAATTATATTTCTGACTACAAACTAAGTAATATTTAGCCCTTTAAATTTTGTCGTAAATGTAATTTGTATGTAAGTAACCTTAACCAGCCTTGGAATTTTTGAAAATTTATTCATGATAGCAGAATTTTTTACCGCTTGTACCTCTAGAACTAATGGAGATATACAAAATCTGAAATCACTACCAGATATAGGAGTGTTTACTTTTCGTTTTCGCTGTTGAGTCGCGACCTGCCGTTGTCCCATTGAGGCGTGCCCTTGGTGGTTTTATTTCTGATTTTGCGAACGGCACGCCTTAATTGGTTTGGGATGTCTGTTTACATATCAAGATTTCATGGGCTTTAAGCTTTGTATTTACCTGACATTGGAGAGAGTTCAAAAAATTTCTAAAAATCGGAGTTTTCAATTACTTTAGGGCAGGGTTCGAAAAAAAACACGATTTCCAAAATTCTATGTTTAAAACGTTTTAAACATCTTTTTGCGTTGTTTTAAACATGTTTCTTTTCTAGAAAACACATATAAGTTACAAAGAATCAATTAAGCAATTGAATAGATCGATTAAGCAATCAATTACGCAAACGCATACGAAAAGCTAATTTATGTGCCTTTTCAATGTTTAGTCTGTTTCTTACTTCATCGTGTACAAAACCCATAATGCTGAAAATACGTTCCAGTCCAGCTGAGCTCGGAATTAGATTCAGGAGTTTAATAGCCATGTCTTTCACTTCCATTGACAAATTGCCCAGAATAGCTTGAGATTTTAGAAACTTAATAACATCACAATCGACAGCTGCATTATACTCGCTTTGGAGATTTTCATTGTCACCACCAATAAAGTTAAGCAATTGAGATCTGGCTTCTGGGAAGTGTTCGTTAAGCCAGGAGACACCTTTTCGAAACTCATGTTGCGATAGCGATTGTCCAATATAAGCAGGATGTAAAATGTTTGCTGCAAACCAAACTGCTGGGACTCCATTGTTGAATCGCTTTTCGGCTGCTTCTAGCCACTCCCGTGCATCATCCATTTCTCGGTACTTGTTAAGTAGTTGTTTCCATGCTTCAACAGCTTTTGCGACTGAGCAAGTATCTTACTGGACAGTGTTTAGTGTAACTGAAATCGGCTGCAAACACTTGACGACATCTTCAACATTTTTGAAAACGAATACGTCNCAGTGTTTAGTGCAACTGAAATCGGCTGCAAACACTTGACAGCATCTTCAACATTTTTGAAAACGAATACGTCCTTTATAGTCTTAGAGACTTCATTTGCATTGCCCCTGGCAAATTCAATCTGATGCTGACCCACAACCAGTTTTAAATTGTTCCAGTTCGAAACGTACCACTGCAGAGTTTTGAGACAGCTGTTCCATCGGACATCCACGGGAAGTGGTGGCTTAGTTGCTGTCGGCAGAGCTTGCAACCAGGCATGCGCTAAATGACAGTTCCTAAAATGTTTAGCAACATTTACAAGGCGCTTTATTAGCGTTGTTGGATGAAGATCTTTCGCAAGAAGATTTAATAAATGTGCACCACAACCATAATGAATTAGATTCGGTTGTTCTTCAGAAACGAGGGTTCGCATTTTGTTCATATTTTCTGCATTATCCGTAACAAGTGAAATAATCTTGCATTCGTATTCTTGTTCAGCTTTACGTATTGCTTTCTTTGTGATATCACAAAGGTAATCACTGGTGTGGCGATTACCACTGGTGTCCACGGAGTCAATCAGGAACACTTGTCCATTATGTTAAAGGGACATGCCAACGAGTGGGTCACTGCAGACGTTGCTCCAGCCGTCGACACACATCGTCGCAAAACGCCCCCTAAGCTGTCCTTTGGTCTTGTCTTGCAACTGTGAATGTACCTTGTCCAATAACTCACCGCCAATGTTTCTGGCATTGGGTGGCTGATATCCAGGATGTAGGTTTCTTATCATATTTCGAAAATGAGAATTGTCCGCGGTGCGAAAGGAATAATTGTTGCATAGAAAAAACGGGCAACATCCATATCAAAAGCCTCTTTTTGTTGCGGAGTTGTTGTGACAACATAGTTCGTTAGAGTCGTCTGTCGGCTTGAAGATTGTTGGTCGAGAGAAATAGGATGGTCACTAATAGTATGTTCTTTTTCTATATGTTCCTTCATGCGGGCAACAAGGGCTGCTTTATTCCAAGGACAATGTTTGCATTTCGCTTTTTTACCGCCTTCGGTTGCCCGAATTCATGCCAAATTGCATCGCGCTTACGTCCCGTTGTTGACGCACCAGCGGACATTATTATCTGAAATATTTAAAAAATTTAATACTAACTTTTCAAGAGAGTTTTTTTAGTAAAAAAAGGTTAAGGGAATTGTAATCAGCGCAAAAAGTAGGGTATACTTCATGTGTCACACAGATATATTGAATTTTTAAACTCCAGTAACTTTTTCGCAAAAAGTTTTTATTAAAAATAAATATCAGGAACGTAATCAGCTCAAAAAGTTACGTATACTACATGTATTACACGGTCAACATACATTTTGTCATGAAAAGTCACATAGTTTTTTTTAAAAAAGTTTTTAACTAAAATGAATAACGAGAGTGTAATCAGCGCAAAAAACTACGTATACTAGATATATCACACGGTAAATTCAAAATTCCCAATAAAAACTCATAATTTTTTATTTGAAAGTTTTTAGTAAAAACCAACAGCACCACTGAATTCAGTGAATGAAAAGGTGTACATTAGATATACATAACACTTCACACGGAAAATTCTGATTGGTTCTTAATTCTGATTGGTTCAAAAATTTTCAAAGTATATCAAAATCAAAGCCGTCGAAGTCAAATCGGTCAAAAGAAATGCTAACAAATAGGTTATAAAAAGCGGCAACTAGGCCTTCATGTTTTTTTGTTCAAAACTGAATTTGACTCTGTTTAAAACAATGTTTAAAACACGTTTAAAACTACCCCAGTTTAAAACATGCGAACCCTGCTTTAGGCACAGTAATACGCATTAATACAAATTGTCAAGTTTACATTGAAGTACGTTGGCATCTATTTTTGGTGGATTTAAACCCCCTTCCCCAAACAGCTCAAATGTAAAATCCTTAAATTGGCATTATGGGCTGCATTTACTATTCAAATTTTCGTGAAACTTATTTATACACAGTATCAAAGAAAATAGTAAAAAAATATTCCAAATGATATATTCTAGCAAAAGATTTTCTATTTGTTTATTTCCTTTAGTGAAAGGTAACAAAATGTATACTTACTTGTTTAGTAATCTATTGTGAATGTAATTTGACTTAATGTGTTCAGAAAGGAAATATTTAAGAAATAATTTGTAATAAATACTAAAGAACGCAAGCACATTCTTTAATTAGAACTCAAATTCAAGTTGTAAGTATAAGAATAAGAATAAGTTTATTTAACTGAGTGTGAATAATACCTTACTCATAAAAGAAATAGAAATAATTTAAAAATCACAACTAGTAGTTCTTTACCGTTCTATTCAGGTAGGTAGACATACTCCTGTATGTGTTTGTCCTCATATTAGCACCTCTCAGGTTTCTATTATGTTGTGGGATCATCACTTTGACGAGCGAATTTAGGGGGTCTTGAGAGTTCATCGACTTGTGCGACTTGTCACAACCAATCATGCTTCTTCACAACCAATCATGCTTTTCACAACCAATCATGCTTCTCTCTGAGATAGTCGGGTCTAGCGAGCGCGCTCTACTCGATACAATTAACAGTTCTCAGTTTATTGGAGATTTCGATTCGCAAAAACGCATCACCACCGCTAAGTTAGCTGCACCTTTTGCCACATTATCAAGGGGTGAACTACTCAAACTACACTACCTACTTTGGAAAATCTCAAATATTGAAGAATCGACATCCCCTTCAGAAGAAACACGTTCATCACTAGAAACATCAAACACTAAATGCATGAACAGCGACAATGTTTCCGAAACAAATGCTCCAGAAAAAAGTGAAACAAACCAACGAAAAGTCAAACATATCAAAGAAACTTCGGATACATTGATAATTGGAACATCAATGTATCGCAATTTGAAGGCAAATAAACTTGTGAAAGATCACGATGTCACGATTCATTCATATCCTGGCGCTACAATCGAGGAAATTTCAAACATAATTTATCAATATCTACCAACATAATTTATCAATACCCACAAAGGAACAATATAAAGAAGGTGATGATCACTGCTGGAAGAAACGACGTCATGCAATCAAACAAGAATTTTACACCACTTTTCGAAAAATTGAATACTACCACACGCCATTCCTTTCGAAACGCAGAAATTACATTGGGAGAACTCGCACCATTTCCATATATTAAAACGTTAAATAAAATGTCATCGGAAGTCAATGTATTATTACATCAAAATGCAAAACAATTGCAGTACAAGGGTGCATATGTCGATGCAGATCTATTTACACGAGGAGGAATTCATTTCTCTGAATCTGGATATGCTATATTAGCACGATGCATTAAAAGCTATTTTGCAAATGAAAAGCATCCTTTCATCTACGATCGCTCAATTTTGCCGCCCAAAGTCACTTAATTCTTATCAATCATATCGACCAGCGAATACACGTATGCCACCGCAACATCACGGGCAATCACGTACCTTGTACTCACCAGCAACGATTAATCAAGGACGCTACGCCCCGCACCCGCAAACGTACGCCGAAGTCCTTTCAACTACACCGCCTAATCATTTCTCACCTTCCGAGGTACTAAAGTTCCGACGCTTATTAACTTTTTACTAAACGGTATGGATTTATTTATCTTTGTAAATCTAAAACTACGAGTAGTTCACCAACACAAATTTTTCTTAGAATCTAAGTTTGCAACTTTTATCAGGATTTTTCCAATAACAGATATACCTAGAAAAAATCCCTTCAAAGAGCTTTTGGCAATTTTGGTTTTAAAATTTTTATTATTACTTAAACATGGAATCGAAGCAAATCCTGGTCCTTTGCTCAATTATGAAACATATCTAAAAAATGTTTCATCTAAGAAAGATATGATTAATTACGTTCATTTAAATGCCCAGAATTTATCTAATAAAAATTGCGATTACAAGTCACTTATTAGCAATTTTTATGAAAATATAGTGCTAGCCATTACTGAGACATGGTTTAACTGCAATGACCTTGACATTGTCTGGTCAGATAACAATAATCTATATAAATTATTCAGAAAAGATAGAACTCATTGTAATATACTCGGTAAAAGCAAGGGGGGCGGGGTACTCCTTCTAGTTCCGAAATCATTTCATCCAAAGCAACGGAATGATATAGTAAGCTCAGAAAAATTCGAAAGCCTTTGGGTTGAAATTGATAACCCTATCAAAAATTCACCTTTTAAAAAGCAATTAATTAATGTTTCATACTGCCCAAATAAATGTAATACTAATGAATTTTTTGAACAACTTGAGAATGAAATTTCACTGGCCTACTCAGAAAATAAAGATTTAATATTAATGGGTGATTGGAACCTAAATTACTTAAATAAACGTGATAATAAAACGATTAATCTCTTTTTTTTAATACTTTTAATTTAAAAACGGCAAATGCCTTCATTCCTACAAGAATCGCAGCCAATAGTGCAACTTTGATTGACTATATTGCACTGCCCGAAAATAATCTTGATTTCTTATACTACTCCTCTGAATGTCCATTCTCTGATCACTGTATAATATCAGCCAGTTTCTCTAAAGCTAAAATACGCTCTGAAATATCCAAAAAATGGATCACTATTCTCGAAAAATCGTCTGATAATTTAGATGACCTGAAAAATGCTCTTTCACTTGAAACTTGGACTTCTGTATACGTTGCGGTTGATCCTAGAAACATGATCAAAAGCTTTCTTGATATTTTTGAATCCTATTTAGATGAATATTGTCCTGAAAAAAAATCCTTGTTACTAATCATTCTCGCAAAAACATAAAGAATGACAAGCCTTGGATTTCCGATTTCTGTAAACAATTAATAACAATAATAATGACGCTTTTAAATTTTTTTCAAACGCCCGTACTCCTGAAAGTTATGCATTATACAAAAAAGCTAGGATTATTTCTAAAATAGAAAATCGTAAAGCTTACAATGAGTATATTAAACATGAATATAGAAAATTACCGAACCAAAAGAGTAAATGGAGATTGATTAACGAAATCTCGAATTGTACCAAATCAAAATCTTCTCCCATAGAAAAAATTGTAGACCCCGATGGAAATTTCCAATATTTTAAATAAAACATTTGCAAATCTAGGTAATTACGACGGTCCTCAAATAAAATTCCAGGAAATAAATCCTAATAGGCACATCCCTGAATTTGGTTTTCGCTTTAGAACAAGTTTTGAAGTAATTCAAGCAATCAAGAAACTAAAATCAAACAAGTCAAGCGGCCCCTCGAAAATTCCAATATGGTTACTAAAAAACAATGCGAAATATATTGCCGAACTTTTAAATTATATCTTTAATGAATGCTTAAAATGGAATATTTTTCCCGATTTCTTTAAACAAACTCATATTTTACAAAAAAGACGACCCAAAGTGTCCCAAAAACTATCGACCTATATCTATTACATCACCAATCAGTAAAATATTTGAAAGACTATTACATGAACAAATTACACTTCATTTAAATCATCATAAACTATGGTCCTTTTACTCCAGGGAGCCTCTCAAGTAGTTGACTATCTCCATAATGTGAGCGTTGAGGCAGAATATCTTGCAGTACATGATTCTCAGAAGTCAGTATCTGCTGAAGAAGCCTATTATCAACTTCAGTTATGATATTTTTAATAGGGACATAATTTGATATAATTTTAAGGCGTAAAGCTTTTTTCTGAACTTTATCTAAGAGCAGCATAAGGGATTTTGAGGAACCTCCCCAAACTGAACAACAATATGTTAGCGAGGGCATAACTAATGCTTAGTATAGTGTTTGTAGTTCATACTGGCTAAATCCAAGATATTTCAATTTCAGCAATAAATACAACTTACTAGGTGCTTTTTTAGCCATGCTCCTGATGTGATGAAAAAATAAAAGTGCCTTGTCAAAGTACACCCCAAACAATTTCACTACAGATTGTTGTGTGATATCTTGCAACTCAGGGACATAGCTTTGACCAAAGTTAATGAGAAGTTCATTCGTCTTGCTATGATTAAAATGAAGGTTCTTGGATAAAAATTAAAAAAATGAGCCTCAAGAGAATTGATTACAAAATTGCTTTTGTCTCCAACATCGTACAAGCCAGGTACAAAAAGAGTATTATCGTCAGCAAAAGCTGATAATGAGAAGTTCGCTGTGTCTTCTATTTGATAGGTGTTATCGACAGCACAGTTAAAAAAAACAGGACCACTGATGGTTCCTTGAGGAACTCCAAGTTCAATATAACGAACTGCAGAATGTTGGCCATTTATAGTGGTGAAGTGGATTCTTCTGGTGAGGAAACTAGTATACCACTTCATAATATGAGAATTGATGGGAGGATTCAATCTAGGCAGACCGTCAATAATTGCTGTGTGGCTAACCGTGTCGAATGCCTTAGACATGTCCAGCGTAATTACTCTTCAATAGTCATGGCTAATCCTAAATTTGTAAATCTGATGCAGAATCTTTATTAGTGCGCATGCTGTTGAACTTTGTTTACAAAAACCAAACTGCAAAGAACTTAATGATCTGTGATATGATTTAAAAACATATTTGTCATATACCATTCTTTCAAAAACCCGAGATATAATAGGCCTGAGCGATATTGGCCGTAAATCTTTCGGTTCCTTAGGGTTGACCTTCTTAGGAATAGGTCTAATGTTAGCGATTTTCCATGCATCAGGAAACACATCACAGTAAAGTGAAAGATTGAATAATGAACAAACAGGATCAGCAAGATATGCAGCACCGTATTTAAAAACCCAGAAAGGCAAACCGTTCATTTCATAGCTCGTTTTCTTGATTCGATTCAGATAATAATAAACTTCATGAGGATAAAATTAAGGAATGTCTTGCAGTAATGGGATCTTGTAACACCAATCAGACACGAGTAAAGAGGTTTTAGCATTAGAAACAGAGAACGAATTAAAATAGTCATTGAGGTTATCAACGTTAAAATCATCACAGGAACCTGGGATAGCATGAATAAGGGAATTGACTTTAGCCCACCAACTCGTCGAACCTATTTTATCTAGATACCTGTAATTGGCCTTTATCTTTTCTCCAATTCGTTTATTGATTGATTATGCGTCCACAAACCGGCCTCTCCTTAAAAGTTTGTTCTTCTTCTTAAGAAGAATTTTAATGACAGGGGTTACGTATTCAGGATCTCTATTTCGTATGACCACTCTCCGAAGAGGACAGTTCTCCTCCAAGAGTCGATGTAGAATATTAGCAAAGTGGGAAACAGCAATATTAATATCGGAACAGTAAAATATATTACTAAAGCTTGCGATTGACAGACTGTTATTGAATTTTCGCTTGCACTTCTCACGTTGGTCCCTGAAATAAACTGTCTGTTTGCGTTTTGGACACAAGGGCAGAGAACAGATGACAGCCCGATGATCACTGGAAACCAATGATTAATATGTGAATGATTGGAGAAAGTCGGGTTTCGTTCAGAGTACCTTTTCAAGGACCCTATTACCAAAGTTGACCTGATAAAGGCCGTATTATTCCATAATTTGCTCTGGTCTAAAATTGTTAAAATCGCCACAAACAACAAAACAGGAATAATTCTTAGCTGTAAAAATGTTTTCACTGGCCATGATCAAGGGCATAGTGAGGAGCTCATTAAAGTCGGCATCAGGAGGGTAGTACTATACGCAGAACAAAATTGGGAGTGAAGTGACCGTAAGTTCCAACCACAGAACCTCGAATTCAATGTAATTGGTTGGATATAGCTGCACAGGGCAAAAAGATTTATGTTTGTAAGCACATACACCGCCACAGTAACACTTACGAGGTAGAAATAGGTCAAGGGAAAAGAGGGAACATAGTCACATCCTTGGTGTTTGTAGTCGTAAATGAGATTTTCAATGGTGATAACAGAATTAGAATTAGAATTAGAATTTATTATAAATCTAAAAACAAAACGTTTAGATAAATGGGAACTAAAAAGTTTCATGCATTAAACAGCAGTCGATTTGGAAATACTCTTTTAAAAGAATCTGTCCTTATCTTAGGTAGATAATAGACAGATTTTTTGGCCCTTGCACGTCGGTTGTTTGGCTCTCTTCGGGGTGGCAACAAGTCTAAAAGAAGATGATCGACATTAGAGTTCATTTGCCTGAGGACCCTTTTGTCAGATTCTGCAACTATCTCCTCCAGACAGCCAATTTTTCTAATATTCATTCTTTCTGCTCGTTTGAAAAATCGTACCATGCCTTTGCTTTCATCATTGTTGAAATTCCCATACACAGATATGAAATNTTGAACTTTTGGCAGTGGTTTAACATCGGCATATTTGAGAAACAGAGGCACCTCTCCTTTCCTCAGGGACGCATTCAGAATATCAGTAATGATAGGACTAAGTTCTGGAGCAAATTCTTTGAGCAGGCAGTATTTGAGACAATCAGGACCGGTAGATGTCTTTTTTAATGTAGTCAAGGCTCTATAAATCTCCAGTACACTAAAAGGATCAACATCATGAGAAGGGGGCTTGAGTTCGGGTTTCACATAATTCTCATCTGTATTCATTCTTACAAAATGTTGATGAAGGTCTTTAGCCGAAAATAAAGTCTTTCTCTTGTGATTGGATTGACGAAAACTTTTAATTTTATTCCACCATAATTTGGATCCCTTGCAACTCTCGTTCAGCATTTGAGCCTTTCGCTTTTCAATCATCAGCCCTATGTCTCTTGACAACATTGATGCCTCGCGAAGACGTCTTCTTTTGAGATAATACGACCGCTTCTTCAGCATACTCTTGATGAGAGGGGAAACATAATAAGGATCTCTATCTGAAACTTGCACCTTCTTCAGCGGCATACACTCATTCATTTTATCAGTAACTGTCTGAACAAAGTTATTATAAAGATCGTTTACGTCATCTATTGCGCAACATTGGGTCCAATCACAATCATTTAAGGCAAGCCTGAGGGCTACTTTACGGAAAATTCTGCAGTCGCGGATGCACTTATATGATAGTAGAGGTTTCGATCGGAGCTCATTGGGGCTGTGGATTAAAATGGCGTGATGATCCCTGAAACAAGTGAGTCCATTGTATTAGAATCGAAGTACATTGGTTTATCATTAATGCACACATCTAGAATTTTACCGCTTCTAGTTGGTTCTCTAACAACATTCGCAACTTGCAACTCATTACACCAATTGCGAAGGTTTTGTCCATTCTTATCGCCAGCCAAGACAACCATGCTGGGTTTACCAATAATGTTGTTACAATAATGGAGAACGGCATTGGAAATCAAGTCGATGAGGTCCTGCTCTTGGTATTCAGGGTTCGGAGGATGATAAAAGTTTACTATGATGTATGCAAAGCGCTTGGTATCACACAGAAATAGTTGATATTCCATTTTCGAAACAACAGTTGACTCTTCTAGTAATGTAACTTTCAAGCCATTTTTGAAAAATGTCATGATTCCACCACCATTCTTAAAGAATCGATCACGTCGAAAAACTGAATAACCATTTATGGTGAAGAGATCAGTGTCATGTGAGTCATTTAGCCAAGTTTCATTCAAAATAACGACCAAAGGATCGTACGTGTATACTTCTGTTCTCAAGCAGTCCATGGCATTGGGCTTAGCAATCGATCTACAATTCAGAATGAAAAATCACAGAATATTTACATCATATATTCAGAACTTTATTTCATCATTGTTATGAAACAGTTTGAGACCTCTCACTTTCAGTTCATTGCTGTCCGTTCCGTTTTTAATCATATTCCTGCGTTTCGTTAGTAAACGATTTTGAATTGCTTGCTTATCAGGCGTGAGTGATTTTGAAACAAAGATAGCTTTTTCGTAATTTCTGAGCATGTAACTTTTCGCAAGAATTTTTCTAACCGTCCAAGCATTGTCGAATTTCACAATCATACTTCTAGGCCGAGATTTCTCTTTGTTATATTTCCCTATTCGGAAAATATCTTTGATTGCCACATCTTCTCCTAAGTAAGAGCAAATTGCAGTCACCTCATTCATTTCTGCATCCAGTCGACCAGCCACTTTCGACTCTATTTCAGCAACTCCATCGATCTTGATTTCCATTTCTTTCCCAAATGAAATCTTATTTGTGCTTAAAATCTCCTTGCTAGCAGTAGTAACAGTTTTTGTTGTTGGAACAGCTTTTCGAAGGGATTCAATTTTTAATGATATATCTTCCATCTGAGAAGCAACTTTGCTTATTGAGTTATTAATTGTTTCATTTAAAGAGGAAATATCAGTAAGTAAGGCATCCCTATTGCCATTCACAACACAATCATTGCAAAAGAGAATACAATTGTCTCTGTACATCTTTAATTGATCTAATAAAGCTTCTGGGAACCCAGTGCAGTCAAATGTCCAATGCATTTTTCTTTTACACGAAATACAAGTAAAAATGGATTGTTTAACATGAATATTGCCATTGCATGTAGTACATATTCTACGAGTATCAGTAGAACAACCAACTGCTTTGTTTGCAAACATTGCATGCACTTTATTACATGTTAAGATAAAATTTTTCAAACCATTCGCTTTCCCACCAATTATAATGCATACATTGTCACAAAATATAATGTATATGCTGGTATTTTAAATGAAGTAAGAGAAAAATCATGTAATAAATAATACTTACCTTATTATGATTATCATTAATAGGGCTGTCATATGTCAAAATAGTTAAAATTTACAAAACAATTCCTTTTGCATATGAATTCCAAAAAATATATGCAATTGGATATATATATATATATATACATAGAACACAGTAAATTTTTCAACTCACATGATCTTTTT
>CABFPE010000897.1:17718-39603 GCA_900660155.1 Hofstenia miamia | reverse complement strand
ATATATATATTTATATATATATATATATATATATATCAGAGTTGGAATCGGATCCAAAATTTTAGGATCCGATCCGATCCAGATCCGGAACTTTATGATCCGGCTCTGATCCGAGCCGAATTTTTTTTAAAGAATCTTAGTTTTCGATCCGAAGCGGAACCGAATATAAATAAGTATTCCTACAATAAATAAACATGGACTTAAAATATATATTCGTTTTTTTTCAAATGCCAATAGAAAATTTTATGTGCTTAAACACTGTCGTGAGATCATAATGGAGCACAGGATCGAGCTTAGCTGAGGTATTGGAGAATGGGACTACTTGCCCAATAGTGCATACAAATCAACTGAAATGTAGTGAATCCATATAAAAGGAGTGTGTTGAAAAGTCAATGATAAGTTTTGAAAATACAATAGTATCAAATTCTCTTCTAGTACTATAATCTAATACAATCAATTTAGTTCAGCAAATCAAAAAATTCAAGAAGTGTTTTTGTCAGCGATCAAATGGGCTTAAAATGGAGAGGATGTAAATTCGCCTAAACAGACTTCCATTTATGTTTGAAATAGATTGCTTCTTTATCCGTATTTGTCCACCCACAAGAAGCAAATCCGGTTCTGATTAGCGTGACTTTGATTATGAGTGGAAATTGATTATTGCCCTGCAAAAATTCCAACAAATTCATTTCTTGGTTTATTTGTGAGCTTTGTAGCATTCTAATTCCCTCAAATTGTAAATCAACTATAATCACAATATATTTAAAGAGTTTAAATAGTTGAGTTTTTTATGGTATTACCTTCCCATTAATTTTACTATGTCCAAATCCAAAATTACCATTTTGCAATGTTACTATGAATTGAGAACAAGAAGATAAAATTGACTTCAAAATTGCAGCTAAGACGATGAAAACAAGAATAGCCTAAACCATGGCATATTAAAGAACACATGCAAAATATATGTATTGCAAGACAAAATTGTAGTAGAGTGTACTAAAATCCGTCATAGAAAAATTCATTTTTCAAACTAAATTTGAGATTTAAATATAAATTTTGAATTTTTCTTTTCATTGAAATTGGATATTAGTTAGCATTACAAATCTTAAATTATGTATGGCTGTATAAAAATTTTTATATTAACAATTACAATACTCAAAACCTTCTGAAAACTAAGTTGATCTTGGCCTTGCAAGTTGCTTATAGTGCATCTTACATGACAATTTTATAATTATATTAGTATCATTAAATTTTGGCGGTGTTTGCAGCAACTAATGTATGCCACTTGCTTCCCTGTATTTCTTCTGATTTTCTATTATATAAACAGATGTATTTGGTTGCTTTACCATTGTATTTTTATGCGTTGGCTAACATGAATCGCGTTTTCAGACTTAAAATATTCCTCATCAATATTATATGTTGTTAGAAAGAATAACATGGAACCTGTTGTATGAACAATGAAATTCAATTACTAAATTTCACTTAGAATGAGATTGTTAACAAATTTAAAGTGGTACTCCATTTAAAAATATGCGAAATGTATAAAATATACAATATACGCAATTTTTAAAAATTATTGGATCCGAAACAGATCTGAAATTTTCTCAAAATTTAGATCCGATCAGATCCGTATCCCATCCATATATATATATATATATATATATATATATATATATGTATAATATATATATATATATATATATATATATATATATATATATACATATGATTGTTTTCTTTAGGTTCTGAAAAAAAAATCTCTATCAAATCCAATGCAAAATCAAACGTCACCAAAATGTTATTTACAGTTACAGTTATATTTATTTTAACGACATTCCCTGATCAAATGCACTTCGCATTTTTTACAAATACATTGAAGAGACCTTTATGGGATTTTGATAGTGTGTATCAGAAAATAACTACCTTGCTGGTTCTGACAAACGTTGGAGTGAATTTCTTTGTATATCCTCTCACTAATTCTCATTTCAAGTCTTCCGCAATGAAGCTAATAAAACATTCTTAATTATCATAATGGAGTTAGACAAAAGCCCTAAAATAATATTTGCATTTTTAAAATTTAGATCAAACCTTTAATTTTATTCCTTACAGATTTTGAAATGAATTAGTCACTCTAACATATATCATTCAATGTTTTTATGTATTAATGTATCAATTTCACAAAATCTAGTGCAAACAACATGCGTATTGAAGTGTTTTTAGTGGTTATGATACCCCTAAAAAATACGTTTGAAAAATTTGGCAAATAATCCATATTTTTACAATTTGTACACACTTTTAGCATATTTGTATAAATATAAACGTACATAATGTATAATAGATTATTTTAAGCATTTTTTAAAAACAAAATATAACGAAAATTTTACTTTTCATTATGGATTACAATTGAAAATAATTAGAAATATAATATATATATATATATATATATATATATATATATATACAATTACCTTCGTTTTCTTTTTATCTCCATTTTCTCTAAAACATATGCAGTATATTACATTTTATTATCATATGCAGTGTATGATTTTAGTCAGGTTGTGACCTGCAAAATATTTGAAACGATTTTTTACAATGCAGAATAATATACAAAAGTGATTAAAATATCAATTTTGAATATAATACAGAATTCCGTCCTACACATTTTCTGAAATTATTAATTTTAAACATTTAATGTTTAACCATTCATACTTCATTCAAAATATTATCTACTAAAGTTTGATTTTTAAACAAAATAGTGAGCAAAACAAGATTATTGAATGAAAATTATTTCAAGAAACTAAAAGATTATTCCAAGGAGCATTTCATGGAATCAGATTGGTGCACACCATCCATATCTGCCCAAGACTGTATTTCGCTATAGACTGACAATTGTGGAAAATACTGTTCTTGTCAGTACTTAAGTTGTTAAAGACATTTCCCTTCTTTCCTCAGTTCATATATTTTAAGTCTGGACTATCTAAAATCTTCTCTTAAGAAATTCACTATATTGCTCAACATTTATAACATGAAAAAAGAGAAAACATTCTATGTGTGCAGAAGGTGATTACTTGATAGTAAAAAATAACTGAGTTTTTTATCTGGTAGATTCATTCAGTGTAGAATGAAAGAAATCAGCATATTTACAATGACAAGATATGACCATTGCTGGCCTGCAAGATGTGCTAGGGATAATTAACGCCACATTGCGCGTGTCCAACCTCATCTAGACAGGCAGCCAGTGAATTATTTGAAGTGGCTGAGCTTTCTCATTTGGTGTATTAGTGTATATATTCTTTGTTTTATTTTCGGGAAATTTACTTTTTGTGTATCACTAACGTGTGTCCCAAACAGAAGTTTTTGAGTTTTTAAGATTTGAATGAATTTCCAAAACATACATGCGCGGACACAACTGATGCTGAGATTACTAGAGACTGTGAAATATCTAAGTATAATTGTTTAAAATAATATAATAAGATATTCAACAACATGTTTGATTATTTTTCATTACATCTTGGTATTATTTAATTACAAATACCTTACCTTGTAAAATTCTTTGTTTTACAAATGCGGGAAATACATTTAAAAAATTGATATTTAAAGTTCAAAGAAATTTATTCTAAAATACCAGCATGGGAAAAATTCTCAATATTTCAACGATGGTTATTTTCATATGAACTAAATATAGACGATATTCATCAATTCTTTGATATTATACCCTGAATGTAAAGCAATACTTTTCAAACTATCAAAATTAGCTTTTCTTTAACAATATATCAAATTCCTCTAATAGTATCAATGCCTTTAAAAAATTTTGTAAATATTGATGCATGTATAAATGCTTCTGTATTTATTTGAACAGCAATCAATACGGCTTTGACTATTATTATTGGAAGGCTGATCGAAATTTGTCTAATGCCTTTCGGAATATTTTTACTATGCATGTGATTAAGGTAAATTATTTATAACAAAAAGTGTTTTCAATTCAATTATTTCAAAATTATCATGCGCAATATTTCATAACAATTAGTTTCAGGAATTTTAAGCATTTCATGTATTTTAAATTTAAGCAGCTGTACTTGTTATGACTAACTATAATACATATATATTGTTAGCAATGATGAAAAATATCGCTTCTCAAACATACATACGTAAATAAATAAATTGATATACATATAGATACATATAGTATGGTACTTACTGTACCATCGTCAGTGAAAAGAAATATTTGGTGGTAAAAATATAAATTTACAAATCATTAATCAAAATATGAATTAAAGTAAATGAAGAGTTTGATGACATTTTATGTTTAAATTTGGTTTCTCCTTCTTATTTTAAATTGATTCTACAATTTTGTTGCATTTTCGATTTATTAAAATATTAAATTCTGATGTTGATGCTTTTTAAGTGTCCATATAGATGTCTTCAAGGATCTTTTAGTTTCACCAATGTAGAAGCTGTCACACTTCTGACGATTATAATATATATTTTTAAGCAAATGATGAAATCAAAGGTTTTTAAATTTGAATTTATTACGAATTTAATTGGATGTTTTATCTGTCTGTCGTACAGTTTATTTCCCGGGGGATTATACCCAGTAACACCTTTGATCAACATTTATCTACCACCTGATCGTATTAAAAAAAGAGCAAATTCAATGCTTGTAAATGCAAAATATTCTCGTGCTTTTGTTTTCGTAATTGATGATGCAAATCGGGAAATCTAGTGTGCTTAGAGCCTTCCGAAGCCTTGTAGAAAGTTATGCAATTGTTCCCTCATTAAGTCAGTTAGCTGTTGCTTACCTTACAAACGCAAATTACTATGACATCTCCCATGACACGCCAATTGGAGATGTAAATGTTATGCGTCATCTAAGGTTGACATTAACACCAAAATATGCAACTAATATAGGTCTGTTCGGAAAGTTTTTGACAGTAAACTTTTTTACTTTTCTCGGCAACTAAAATTGATAGAGATCTGAAACTTCAGTAAATATTCTATATAGATATATAAATGAAAATAGTGAACACGAGATTAAAAAACATAACTCATGATAATTTCTTTTACTTGATTGATTTTTGCATGGATCTCTCGAAAGACAAAATTCGTACAATAATTATTACTGTTGGATGCGTGGCCTTTCTTTAGCTGCTTGTGAATCTGAAATCAATAACACGCTTGGAAAAGGCACTATTAGTCTCAATACAGTTACGCGATGGATTAACAGCTTGGAGATGGTAATTTTGATACAAAAGACAAGGAGAGATCAGGACGCTCAAGTATCGATATTGAAGATAAAATCCAACAGTTGCTGCATGATAACAAGCACATTTCAACGAGAGACATTGCCCAAGAACTAAGTATTTCAAATAGTACAGCTCAAGCATGACTATGACAATAGTTTTCCCAATAAATTATAAATAGGTGATATAATGTCAAAAACTTTCCGAACAGACCAAATACAATTAAACAATGCGATAGCTTAGATAAATATGATTGTAATGCAATCAAGTGTATGTTTGGTGAAACAAATTTCAATGTTGCTCGCTCTTTCTCGTCTTCTGTCTAAGGAGCGCCAAACTGGCAGTGTGAATAATCGCCCAAGAACAAGAAGGCGTAGAGTAACAACAGCACGGCAAGTTCGGAGGCTACGACTTCTGCAGAGCAACGCACCAACATCCTCTTCACGGTCAGTTGCACAGCAGTTTAATGCACAGCAAGGTACATATTTTGCTCCTAGTGCAGTTAGAGCTCAAATGGTGTCGTTTGGGTTACGCAGTAGAGTTGCAAAGAAACGCTAATGACATCTGCAGTAAACAAGAGGAAGCTCTTAGCCTGGGCCCTGGAACATCGACACTGGACAGTAGATCAGTAGAGAAAATTTATATTCTCTGATAAGTCCCGATTTCTTTAATTCAAACTAAGCAGAGGCGGTATATCAGGTGTTTTCCTTCTGAAATCCATAGGACAGGAATGCCAAGGCTAATGATCCACAGTGTCTGAGGCAGACTGATGTATTGAGGCTTTTTCTGAAGTCAACGTGTTGGGGCATTAGTGGAAGTACATGGCCGTCTTAATGGCACTGTTTACTTAAATATATTACGTGAAAAGCTGGATTACATTGATATCACTAATCAAAACTACATATTCCATGAACACAATGCTCCAATCCATAAAACGGTCGCTGTTACCAAATGGTTCCAAGATAGCGGCATACAGGTACTAAATTGGACACCCCAGTCTCCAGATATGAACCCCATAGAGCATATCTGGTTCCTTTTTAAGAGTAAACTAGATGGAATGTTTATCACATCAAAGGCCATGCTTAGAGAGGAAGTTCAACAAGTGTGGAATAATATTGACATAAACGATCTGAATGGTTTGATAGAGTAATGCCACAAAGAATGATGGCAGTAATTAACAATCATGGAGGTGCTACTCGATATAAAACTTGCTTAGTCTTTATATTATGCAAAAATATATTGTTTTTGATTAAACTTTACTTGTATAAAATATTGTGGTTAGTGCTCTTTCAATAAGCTAATTACTACATAAAATATATTGAAATAGCGCAAATTTTGGTGTGTTGCATTAATTTATAGCAGGGGTGCATATATATATATATATATATATATNTACATATATACAGCAAAATTATATATACATATATACAGCAAAATTTATTCGAAATTTTGTGTACAGACGTTATGTATATGTATGAACATTTAACAAAATGCGTTTCTACAATATTTAACAACTTACATTTAGTAAATTTCAGTATTTTGTGTCCTCTACGTGCCTTTATGTAAGCTGCAATTCTTCTGGGCATTGATGAAATCAGAGAAACGATGTATTCTTAGTTTAGAACTGGGTGACATCCGGCTGAGCCACCGCCGACATATTTTAGGTCAGCCAGCCGCCAATAGTAGTCGGCTGACGGTGGCGCCCACCTCTTCCTCAGTTGTAAGTCACGATGGCAATGACGAAAAATGGACGTAATTAAATTGGTTTTTTATAGAATTATCCATAGTAACTTTGCGTTTGACCAGTTCCTATAAACTCTCCAGTGGATTCAAATCCGGCAAATTTCCCGGCCAGGACAGAACACCAATTTTCAGGTAATCATTGAGAGATTTCTTCACCGGTTTGGAAGTGTGCTGAGTTCTGCATGAAAGTAAAATCACAGTCTGCAGCATCATGCTAATAAGGAATCTGTGTTTTTAGAACGTCAATCTACTTTTTGCCATTCATTATGCCATCAACTAAATATAGACGTCCTGGTCCCTTTCCACACATAACCTTTTACACCATTGGGTTGTTGAGTGCTTCACTATGCTCTTAATACAATCCCTGTGAAACTCTTCGGAGGATAATCGGCGTACATATTGTCGTTTATCTTGAATTATTGTAAAAGTACTTTCGTCACTGAAACCAACATTCAGCCACTGAGCCTCTGTCCAATTCTTGTGTAACATACACCAATTAAACTTTTTCGTTCACATGGTAGTAGTCAGTTTGGGCTTAGGTATGAGTCTGTAAGCTGCATATGCATACCCCTCTCGTATTAAATGGATTCTAATTGTACCAGCTCCTACAGTTATGCCTTGTTCAGCTGCCAAACTCTTCATTTCAGTGCTGGTTGTGTCGTTTTATCTATATTTGCATCATAGTTTCCTTTTGGAAATAGGTTTTTTCAAAATCCATTTTTCGTCCTTTTTAAAAAACTATTCTAGTTAATATTCGACCAAATCTATTCTTATTTTAATTTCACCACATTTTAATTTAATTTAATCTTCCTAAAATTCTGTAAGATTCCATTAGTGGACGTAGTTTTAAATTTTGGAAATACGTACTTAAATTCCTATATTTACTATAGCGCATTAAGATAGCAACTTAATGATGAATGTACATAGTACTAGACAGACCGAAACTTATTGTTCCAATTAAACGCATTTCTCGACTGCTATTATAGTTTAAGGAACAAAGGATTGTGTATATAATTTAATTTGTTTTAAAAACCTTGTGACTTTAGATTTTCATCCCTAGTCTTTTTATATAAATATATATAAATATATTCATATATATAAATATAAACATATGTACATATATATAAATATATATATGCATATACATATGTATATATGTATGTATATATATATAAATATATATATTTATATATATATATATATATATATTTATATATATATATATATATAGATGTTGCTTTAATTCGGCCAGAGTGATTGGAATTTACACGTTTTCATAAAATTACAGTTGAGTGCGAAATTATTGTCAGTGTACTAAATCAATTTTCTAACATTCGGCTATTTGTCACGAATTCGTCTTAAATCATTGTTATAAAAAGATGAAATAATCTAATTTAAATGTTACGGAAATTCTACCATCTGCACAGTTATTATATATTCTGAAAAAATGGCGTGTTTGTGCCATTAAATTCAAAATTTCATTAAGTATCACATACCTACATACATTTGTTAAAAAGTCCATGCCTTCAAAGAATTGTTAAATTTCAAAATATTCATATAAATTTAGAGTAAGAAATTTGCATTTTATTTATATTTTGGTATCTTCTCTTCCAAACGCTAATGAAACTCTTAAAAATATCTTATTCAAATTTACAATTACATGATGGATCAAGACTAACAGTAATCAATATTAATTTAACGAATAACTCAAAGTGAAAATTGCACAATCATGTGTCCGAATGAAGACTTTAACGTAACACGAAAAGTGCGGCGACTTTGTTGTCTCGAGACAAGAATGCTCTCAATCAACTTCTAGTAATTTTTATTTTATGAATTTTATAAATATATTGCTATACATATTTACAAGAGGCGCTTTGAAATTTTCGAATTAACTTTGTTTTAGCTCAATTTATATGAGGCGCGTTTTTGAATACAATCATTGGGTAAAATCTCAAGAATTTTATGTTTTGGTACGGTATGTTTGTATCAGTTAAATACACAGAACATCAGAAAATTTTGAATATGTTCAAATTGGAAGACTAATTACAACCTTCCTTTAGATTAATACGTTTTCAGATCTTGATATGATAATTTAAATTCCAAAAGTGAATTTATGTATGCAGTAGGGGAAAAATTATTTGAAGCTATACATTATTTTGAAGATTAGTCCATTCGGTTTAAAAATACTAAATATTGAATTACTCTTTGTGTGGAAACTTTTTATCTGCTCCATCCTTATTAAATGCATAAATTGTGCTTATTTTAAGCATTGTACTCATTGAAAGAAAAAACATTCCTTGCAAGTATTTTCCCCTATTTTATATATATAAATATATATATTTATATATATATATATATATATGATTTTCTTTTGTGCTTGTGTTGATCCCTCTAAATATATTAAATAATTTTAATGTAATAATACTGAAGAATATCTGAAAATAGGACCGTCACTATTAATTTGAAAATATTTTGCAATAATTTCAATTGTAGAATTTTGTATAGAACTAATTACGAAAAAGCCTATATTTTTAAAATTATATTCTCATTCATTTTGTAGAAAATTTTTACACTACATTTTAATCTGATTAAAGAAATGGGTAATTTATTTCTGAAGATGCTAAATATTACTAAATTACCTTGAATTGAAGAATACAAAACATTCCTAACATCATTTAAAATTTGAATTTAGGAAAACGTAAAGAAATTGACTCCTATAAATAAAAAAAATTTCATTATGCGCTATTTTTAAATTTTGGAAGCAAGCAGGAATTTTCTTTACAGAAAGTTATGATAAAGATTTAAGGACAGTGTTGCATAGTGCATTAATTTTTTATAAATGCCAATACATGTGCCAGTTCCATCCAATTATACTTAAGCAAAATCCTAAAGAATAGAATACATAAATACATAAACAAAAATAGCTGAATTGCAATTTAAGTTTTAACAAGTTTAGCCATTGTTGCTATTTAGGCGATTAAAATGTAAAAAGTTCAATAAATAGTTAAAAATTCGAATAGCTTAAATGTGGTCAGATAGAAAAACTTATTCTTGTTTTAATCAAAATGGTAAATATCAAGTCTAAATTTAGACTTAAGTGTGAACAATTAATTTGAAATTCTTGATTAATTGAAATATAAGAATAATTGAAATGGCCACTAGAATGCAGTTTAATATTTTATTAATCTGATGATGATGATGATGATGATGATGATGATGATGATGATGATGATGATGATGATGATGATGATGATGATGATGATACAAGATGTTAATTTTATTTTTGGTATTTTAACATAAAAGAAAAACTTGTAAGAATTATTTCGGAATGTAAATATTCTTTGTTCCTATATGTCAACATCCATAGGAAATTGTCTCTTCTTTAAAAATAGAAGAAGTTTTATCAGCAAACTGTTTATTACTGGTCATAAAGCGACAATCTTCAAACAATTCAAGACATTTGTAAAAAACATTGGACTGAGATTAACTAGGATATACATTTTTCTGAATTAATAAATTATTACTGCTCATTTAATAAACTGACATTTACAGATTTTTGAATACATTTACGCATTTTATCTTTAAAAATACCTTAGACACATATTTTGAATTGGTGCATTCAGGAAACAAATTCATATAAAGAATTGTTCGAAAATGCGCGTAAGTATATACACCATAATCATTATGTTATAGGGATGAAGACCGTATTTGTATATTAATGCACTATTTGCATTCATCTAAATCAATAATTTGAAAACTTGCAGAAGGCTTCTATTATATTTTAAAATAAATTTTATATGAAGCTTTGTAGTGCCAATTCATGATGCAAATGCACATTCAAATTTCTGATTTTAAGGTCATACGATGTCTGATAAAAACCCTGAATTTGGACACTGCCATCTTCTAGTATTCTTGGTTTCAATTGCAAAATTGGGTTTCTCACGAAATATAATTATATATTATCTTCTGGAGAAGTCAACAAAATGTTTTTCAAAATAATTCCTCTTAAAAATAACACAACAAACAGCTATATAACACTAAAGATACAGTTACTTATAAGCAATGAAGTGAGTTAAGGAAATGCTACCTATTGTTTTCCAATTGCATACTAGAGGTTTGCAATATTATACAAAATAGTTCTGCAATCAATATTTGTAGATTCAAAATTATGAAATTATGAAAAAATATCTTTAGAAAATTATTCAATTTTTAAAATATACTTCCTGAGAAAGAACAGAATTTTTTTACAAAAATGTAGATTAATAAAAAATGACTTAATGATGAACTTTAAATTGTTGAATTTGAGAAATTTACTTTACTAATCAACGACTAGTCTCCGGATATATAGCTGTCTGAGAAACAACACTACAAAGATTCCCAATCCGTTCTCCTTACTCTGTAGTAAATACACGCGGCTGTCAACAGAAATAGAATGAAACCGGTGACAATAGTGGCATAGATTCCAATTACCACCGTAAGACTGAAACTCACTAGACTTTCGTGACAGTAGTTGAAATATGAATCATTTGCCGAATGGTGAGTGGGAAGACAGTACAGCAGATAGGAACCATAAATTAGCCAAAGAGCCAGAAATACCAAAACCATGTGATCGAACCTTGAAAATGGAAGTCAATTTATACAATATCAATTGCAAAACAAGAAATATAGCAAACCTGATCAATACGCAGAATAATTTGAGAAAAAACGAATGTGCTGACATATAATGTTACATTACATGAAGTCAGCCAAACTAACGCACAAAATTTTTTTTGGGTAGTATTTGAAATCATAAGTTGGATGCACTCATAAAGAAAATGCATTATTTCCTAGCTTCTAGCTGGTTGCAGTCAATTATTTCCAAAAGGTTTGCACATACAAAAAACCATTGATAAAAATGACTATGGGTTATGTAGATTAAGATCCAGATCTAACATGATCCAGCCTGGGATTATGTTTCCTCATCTCCCAGTCCTACCAATCTTACATAGTTTAATCATTTACTCTCAAAGCACATAAGTGCTGTGCTTAAAATGTTGTAAAAGTACTATTAATTTATAAATATAGATATATAGGAATGATTGGTATCAAATGCCTATATAAAGTTGTCCTAATTCACATCATACACAGAAATGTCAAAATATTGACTTGACCAACACCAACATTATGTATTAAGAAATTGTTACAATTATGTTTAATGATAATCTTAGAAACTATTTTTTGTGCATATTTGGAAATAGACTCTTAACATAATGCCAAAAAACACTTAAGTGTAAAAACACAGTCTTATTAATAATAGCTGCATTAAATCAGGAAAGATTAGAACTACCATATTGCACTCTTGACGGAAAGAATTTTGTTGGAAGAGTGGACAAAAACCGTTTCATTGTTCTCTTGTTCTCCCTTTGCTTCCTGCCGTATTTGCAATAAGATTGCCACGCAAACAACAATCTTGAACAGTCCAATAACGCCAAATACTAACAACCAAATTGGAAGCATTGGTTCGCCACGGCATTTCTCGAAATTTGTCCCACCTAAGCAAAAAGAGAATTAGATTTTATCCAAATTCAGAATTCTTAAATATTTTATGAAAAGCATAATTGATTCAATTATCTTGAAATTTATACTAAAAATATAATTATTACAAACTGTCGCACATGATCACCTTTAAACATTTAATACAGCCTGTGTATATAAATATAAGTGTGAAATTACAAATAAGAGGGCTCAACAAAATTTTTGTGGTCTCATATACTTTCAAAGGTTTGAAAAATTAGCATTCTGGATCTATCAAGCTTAGTAAATTAAGATGGTGAAAACAGTTGCTTAATAAGTATATATAAATATGTACAGTTTACACAAAACATCATGGAAATAACATAAAGAGCTTAGAACTTGGAATAAATTTGAAAACCCAAATAATCAAGACAATTGATTATGTATAATTAATAATTTCAATTTTCTTTAAAACAACTGTTATGCATTAATTTTAAAGATCATTCAAACTTGAAAGATATTGAAATTTTCAATAGTAACAATAAATGTAGATATAGTGTACTGAATATTGTAACTTGTCCATTGAAGAAATTTCTTAAAAATATTAAGATAGATCAGGGGTAAATAAATATATTTCTGAATTTTAAGTACTCAAAATGGCCTCCAACGTATCAAATTACCACAAATCTTTTAAAATAAATAACTCAAAAACGGCTGCAAGGATTTTGATCAAAATTTGTACACGTGTTTATTACAAAATTGTCTAGTGATTAAAATAATAAGAGAAATATTATAGAGTCTTAGTTCCAATATTTCATTAGTCATATTTTTTTCATTTTTTTGAACTACTAATTATATATTCATAAGCATATGCCATGGCATTGCAACATCTATATTTAAAAATTTAAAGTTTTAGGCACTAGAGCATAATTAGATCTACATTCTACCAAGTTTCATTACCATTACTTCAGTAGATGTTAAGATATCACGATTTAAAACTGGGTGTGTATCATAAGAATACAATCCGAGTAATAAGTATATAAACATTATCATTTTGCTGAGTCAAGGATGCTCAGCCCTGTGATTGGCTGATTCTAATGATCTCAAGAAATCTTGTAGTTTTTAGATTTTCTGAAAATTCAAGTAGGAAGAGGTGTTTAAGGCTTAAAGAAGTCGTTGTTAGGGAGATTTTTTCGCCGTTGTTAATGACTTTTTTTATTTTTTTAAATAAGAAGATTACCAATTTTTAGTAATATTTTTAAAAAATAATTTATGCATTCTCAAAATTTATATATTGAATTACTAAATACGCTTAAAAATATATATGTATAAATATTATTTTTTAAATGATTTTTTACCCCTGATCTACCTTAAGTCTTTTTAACAACAAAATAAAACTCAAATTCAAAGCACATTAACTAAAATATTTTTAATATACAAATGTAGAAGTTACTATAAATTTATTAACCAGAAAAAAGGCTTGCAAAACATGATAAGTTGCTGTTGTCTGTTTCCAGTCTATCAAAGTACCAAAGTTTAAAGATTTTCTGTAAAATGCTGTGGACAATATTTTCCGCCACAGGTGTACGGGTGTACATGTCAATAAATATTCCAGTACAATGTCGTAACCGAAAATTTAACGTTAGACTTTTTCAAAGTTTCATGAAAATCAGACCGATATTTCTCAAAAGGGACCTCCTTAGGTAGTTTAAATACAAAAAAGCCCAGAGGCATATTCAAGGGTTCAATATAGCGCTGCCCACACTTGATATAATTTGTAAAATCTTAAATAAATTGGTTTGCCGGTTGTTTTCCGACATCGATGTTAACAGTTTAATCCATGTGCTCTTAACAAATGTCATTGATTGTTCAAACAATACTATATATTATTATAATGCGAAATAACTCTTACTAGAGAGTGCAATCAGTGTAAAAAATTGCGCAATGCTATCCTTACAGGCAAACTGGAAAAAGTGAACATTAGGTACAAATTAATATTTTAAAAAAATTTGATTTTTTTAAATAGAATAGGCTTTCAAAATATAATTAGACCCAACGGGCCATGAGTTTGCCACTGCCTCACTTCACAATCTTATAATATTAAACAATTATTTTTTTGTTGTGTATGCCTTCAGCGGCTAATAAAGTCATTGATTATTATTATTATTATTTAAGGATAATTTTCAACAACATTAGTTTGAATTTTATGTCCAAAAGCTATTTTGATGTCTATTTTAAGTACAAATTTTGATAGAAAAACAGAATACTAAGGTGTGGATTCTTAGCCTACAAGAAATTATAATTACTGGGTGATTCCAAATCTAAGGATGTCTGGAGATGACTCAACCACAAATAGAAAGAAAGAAATGACTTAGCAGGAATTGGAATTGGCATGATTTATTTAAAACCATTATTTAATGAATTTGGGCTTTCCGTAGTTTTTGCGCATTATATTCATTGTGCATGTATATAAATAAAAATAAAAAATTTTTTAATACGTCTTGCTTATTGTCCGTAATGTCACTAAGCTCATTCATCCTAGTAAATAATGACAATGTTTCTTTTGAAAATATTGCACCTGTGGTCAATCCCTATGGGGAAATATTAAATGCTCCTGTCTATTCACAAAATGAATATTTCACAACTACTACCCCCAGAAATCAAAAAATATAATAAAAACAACGCCGATTAATAAATTTGTAAGCAAATTTTAAACCGCAATTATTTATCAATGCCTGGCCGGCTAATTGTAAATCCTAGCACGCTTACCAGAGGAGCACCAGAGAACTTCCATTCCTTTTCTACGCTGATTTTGAAATGCAACACAAATAAATATAATATTTTTGTCTATTTTCAAAACATTCTCACCAAGTATTAATTCAAAATTAGCAAATGATAGATGTAAGCCAATAAAATTACCTACGACAAGCATGGAGACCGGTAGTATGAGCAAAACGCTGAGAAATATGATGAAGGGTACTAAAATACTTAAATTGAAATAAAATTAAATAAAACTTGTAGCAAACTGAAGCATTCACATTTTATCTGAAAGAAGTTTAGAAATCATTTGACCCAAACAAATAAGAAATTCAGGAATCTATATTCACTAGCTTGCATAAATTTTTATGCATATATACATGCATACATACACATTTATAATTATACATACATGTATATTTGCATATATATATATATATATGTATATATATATAAATATATTTATATATATATATATATATATTACATTTTTGGTCTTTTTTATGTTCTAAATAACTTAATTATTAGACTAATTCTATCTTAATGCAATATGCTCGATTTTTTTATTAATCAAAAAATCCTTATAATAGTGTAAGATTCCATTTGTGGACGTAGTTTTAAATTTTGGAAATGCGTACCTAGATTTCTATATTTACTATAGCGCATTAAGATAGTAACTTAATGATGAATGTACATAGTACTAGACAGGCCGCAACTTATTGTTCCAATTAAACGCATTTCTCGACAGCTAGTCTAGTTACAGGCAACAAATAAAGACTTTGATAATCAAATTTCCTTGAATAAAAAACTTCTTTTGATTTTCGTCATTAAACAGTGTCTATTAATCAAACGATATTAAGGGATAATCAACTTAATATATCTTTTGCTTTGTAAGCCAAATTCTTCAAAGATTTTTACATAGTAGTATTCATATTGTTGAAATATCCACTTAAAATATATATATATATATATATATATATATATACATATATATACAAGGAGAGTACTAAAAATTCGTGAGGTTTTATTATTGTGTCCTTATTTCGAATTGTATGTTCGCTAATCGTTTGTAATTTTATTGTATCAATTAAGGGCATTGTAAACTATTGTTTGATTCTTCACTTGTCAACATGTCTGAATGGGAGACCCATCCAGCTCTTTTTAGTCAAAGAAGGTGAGAAATCAACCCGGTCCACTAAAAGAGACATCAGGGGAATACTGTTCTAAGGCGATAGGGTGATCAATAAGACTATGAAGGACTCACTCGCGAGGTTTCCTCATGAGTGGTTCAAATAGTGTGTCAAGAAGTGAATGTTTTACTAGTCTTTATTTTTGGTAAGTAAATCAATACAAATGGAATTCAGAATTTTTTCCTAGTAAAACTAGTACTCAGAAGTAATCAAAACTGCAATTATATATTCATTAATGTCTAATTAGACATGTATAGAACTTAAAAATAATCTTCACGAGTTTGAGTAAGTACCTCGTATATATATATATATATATATATATATATTAACAACCATTAAAATATTTGTTCAATGCAGCTGAATATCATCTTATAAAACAAATGAGATTGTTTAAATTTGCTTTGTTGATTCAACAAAATTCCAGAGGAAATTAAATTCATTTCTTATTTAAATAGTTTGACTGGTTTAATCTACCTACGCAATGACAAATCCACTATGGAAAGCATTTGAAAAATTAATCTGCTTAATACATTAAGAAATATATAAATCTCAATGCTATGTCTTCTTCTAATTCTGCTGCATGGATAAATGCTTGACACAAAAAATTCTAAGGCAACCTAATAAATGCGCCTCTATCATTCAAATTAGTTCTATTCAATCAAATATAAATCTCTATTAAATATTTAGTAATGCTCTTATACAAGTTTACATGTATATGTAGATGTAGAGGAGCATATAGACTATACATGCATATTTATTTGTATGTGTGCATAAATAGATGTCGGTAGTACATCGAGTTGCAGATTAGTAATTTGTAAGAACATTCAATTAAAGACATAGTCCTACTATACCTGATATTATAATTGCGTAGAAAAGATTGACACACAAATTTATAAAATTCGCAGGATTGCTTAGAGCGTCTTCGAATTCATTCTTCCCTGAACATTTACTCATTCTGTTGAGTTTCATGAATGCAATCTTTTCCTCTTGAAGCTAAAGAAATATTAAAAAGATAAAAATGAAAAATATAAGGCGTCAGTAATATTTTTGCCAATATTAATGTATCTAAGAGCATCTCAATATTTAGATATTTTAAAATATTGCTATTAAACAGTCCTGAGGGAAGTCACTGAAGGCGTTTGCTAAGATCCTAATAAACACAAAAAGTAGTGCACGAAAGAAGAACCACTTAATTGGGATATTTTGCATGAAAACACTTTGAAGAATTTTGTGAGGATAGTAGTGAATTTAGTTATAAGTATGTACGCTATTTAGTGCTGCAAACTATTTACCGCGAAGTGAAGTATTGGTACAACAAATTACAACAATTAAAGTCGTTTTTTTCCTTAGTGTACCAAATTTTCTCCCCTGAAATATATGATGGGCTGATATAACCCCCTAAATACTATGAATACTTGAATAAATTGTAGGATACTATGAATAATGTGAATTTTCTGCAAGAATATTTTATTAGAAAATCGGATGGTACAATTTTTCAGTATACCACAAATTCATTCCCAGCAATTCCTTGGTTACAATTCAGCATCTTCTAGATTAATAAGCTTATAGTAAAATTTACGAATGCACAGGCACAAACCGTAGAACAAAAGCGTATGTATTAAATATGAAATTGGAAATTATCAAAATGTTGAATATTAATATATTATGCCTAATCCAGAAATGGAATCGGATCCAAAATTTTAGAATCCGACCCTATCGGGATCCAAAACTTCATGATCCGTATTGGTGATCCGATCCGAATTTTTAAACGAACTTTAATTTTCGATCCGAAACGGATCCGAATAGAAATAAGTATTCTAACAGTAAATAAACATGGACTTAAAATATATGTACATGTGTTTTTTCAAATGCGAATAGAAAATTTTAAGTACTTCAACACTGTCTTGAGATCGAAAATGGCCATAATCGATATACCAAGGAGGACCAGAGTTGTAGACGGGTTGATTTTGTAAGGACCGGGATAAAGGAATGAAGGGGGGTCGGGCCCGGAACCGAAATTTCTGCACAACTTGCCTACAATTGTTCAAAATTTTATTAATAAATATACATTCTCTTACATTAAAATATTATATCAACTATTATATTCAATTGACTGATTATACATTAAAAATTAATCCACGGAGACAATAATTACAATTTATTCAGAAATTGTCTTAGTAATAGCAATCAATTTCATTTATACTTTAGGCGCCCCAGCGTAAATTTTAAATTACTTAGAGAATACGCTGTGTTATATTTGCATACTTGCGATGGGAATGCTGCACATTTTCATATGATGTACTATAAACTTATATATTGATTATTAGGATTGCAATACAACTATTAACAAATTAAAAATTTCAATTACAATCCTATTCTAGAAGTGGATTCATCCTTATTTTAAGCCGATAACTTTTAATGCCATCACGAGTAAACTAAAGGCTTTCATTTAAGTATTTTCAATTATATGCTTATTTTTTTATTTACAAAAATCTTATAATGGTTTTAGATTGACAGGTTCTAGCCGGGCTGGAATTGGTTTATGGGTTAAAGAGCTATGGCCAGGCCCGGGATTGCAATCACGGCCCGGTTACCACCCTGGAGAGGACAGGGTGGGCTTGGTCCGAGGTAATGGAAAAATGGGATGATTACGCAATAGTGCATTTAAATCAACTCAAATGTAGTGGAAAATCAATGTTCAATTTTCTTTCAAACAACAAAATAAAACTTACTACAACTAAGGCGACGAAAACGAGAATATCACAAACAATTGTAAATTAAAGAACAAACCCCAATTTGAAAGTTAAATATAAATTTTGAATTTTACTTTTCATTGAAATTTGATAACAAATTGAATTGCAAATTATAAATTATATGAAAGCAACATTGAATAAATTGATACCCTATTATTGCTATGCCAAAGGTATGACTCTATAATTTTTTTTGTGTTAGTGATTATAATAATCACAAACCTTCTGATTTTTACTTTGCTAAGTTGCTTATAGTGCATCTTACATGAGCATTTTTAATTGAAAGCATCCCAAATGACATTAGTATCATTAAATTTTGGCGATGTTTGCAGCAACTAACGTATTCCACTTGCTTCTCTGTGCTTCTTTTGCTTTTTATTTGCAAGTTTTCACAAACAAATGTTACTGGTTGCTTTACAATTTTATCTTTATCTGATGGCTAAATGAATCGGATTTTCAAATTTTCAATATTCGTCACCAATTTTATAAGTTGTTCGAAAGAATAGCGCGGAACCTGTTGTATGAAATTCAATTGCAAGTTTTCACATAGATTAAGATTATTAGCACACTAAAAATGGCATTCAATGTAAAAATGTGCGTATTTTTTAAAATGTACAATATACACAATTATTAAAAAATTTTGGATCAAAAGCAGATTCAAAATTTTCTTAAAATGTAGATCCGATCCGTATCCGATCCGATCCGAACTGATTCGAGATCTGATCCGATTCAATCTCTGGCCTAATCCATGAAGAAAAATTTCTAACGAATTTATGCCTGTGCGTAAATATATCGAAATGCTTCTTATTTGGAATCTATTCAACTAGGAAAATTTAAATTTATAATTTCAAGTAAAAAGTAGGAATAATGATAAACTTAATAGCAATTGCAAAGTAATCATTCCTCTAAATCAAATAAAATCAATTGATTTAAAATTCTTTATCAAATCAAATAAAATTAATTAATATAAAATTTCATATCACATCAAATCAAATCAATTGATTTAATATCATTTAAATATATATTCTTATTAACCTAAGGCGCGACAAACTCTGACTTTGGGTACGCCGCACCTGAACGGGCTAACACTGAATTTCTACAGAAAGCAAAGCAGTTGAGAGTAGTTGCTGTTCCATGGCCGTTATCTGAAAATTAGGTATGGTAAAAATTTAAATGATTTCTTTTGAAAAAAAATATTTTCATAAACTTCCAGATGAGGAATAATTCTTAGCACAAGACTTCTGTACTACATGTGTGTGCACAAAACATTAGATATGTTAATATCGACCGCCTTCAACATTTCATAAAAGGCCTGAATAAAATTGTTCAAAAAGGTAGACAAAGCAGTTTGGTACTTTATAGCAAAGGAACCCCTTACATTGTATTAAATAACTTTCTGTATACGTTAATAAATAATATGTGAAATACCACATGCCTTTATTAATTTCTATTTGAGTTTTTTATAGTATCATCTTTAGGATATGAGTGTATTTAAAATCAATTGGAATCTTCAAAAATTATAATCCAAATATTCTACCAAATCATAAATTAAATTCAAAAGTCATGTCGCCTATAACTTAGTTGTAATGCTGGCGGGATCTTTGATTAGTGCAATCATACATTATTAAAAAGTAAATTTGTATTGAGTACCCTATCCAGCTGATTTTACAAAAGAATATAAATATTAATGGTTAACCAACTCCCTCAGCACATTGTTAATGAATGAGATTAATAGAGTCGGAGTGTTTGTTTCATTAGAACTAATCCGCAAAGTCATAAAATCAATAATAGAGTTGTACTTTGTAGAACAAACAAAATCAATTTTCAATGCAAGCAATGGATGAGACAAATATATAATTTGGATGCGAAGTTCAGACGTATAATGAAAATAAAGTTCATGGTGGGCCAACCAACCCCTAAATGATATGGTTATAATCTCATTTAAAAACTGGCAAGAATTATTTATTCCTCAAATTAATGAATCTGAGTGAATGTCCGCGTGATTTTAATAATGTTAAATACCTGAATCAACATATAATAATTTATAATTTTATTATTTAGCTTTTGGCAGATATTCCATTTAGTACGCGGCCGACTGAGATCATAAATTGGTATGATGTATTGTACGACATATTCACAATGTTTGCTAATACAAGACAAAGAATAAGACAAAAAGCCAGTTCATTCAAATTTTTCTGTAGTAAACGGCTGCGAATATACAATATATTTATAAAAAGTCATGCGATGTATGAAGAAAGTGTGCTCCATTATTTTTGTAAGCGAAAAATTGTAAGCAGGCGCATATTGTAAAAAAGAAACACACGTTGAAATAGATTTGAGAAAATGCATTAAAATGTGATTCAAAATGACACTTTGCTTTTGAAAAAAAAATTGCATTGTCTACAAATCATTGGATTAAAATTTCACGTCCCTGATATATCGCAGCAAATCCAAATTTGTATTGATTAATGCTGAGTGAACTTCGCAAACACTGTAAGAAATTGCTTTATTTCAATATCATCCAAAGTAAATTGAAATGATCTCATTAATAAACTAAAAGTGGGAAATAATAATAATAATAATAATAATAATAATAATGGGCCCTAGTGGCCAGGGGGTAAAAGGCTAGACTGGGACCGCTCGGACCCGGGTTCGAGCCCGCCCCCGACCCTATCTTCAATGAGAGTGAAACCGAAAGAAAAGGCCCTCAGTCCCCGG